>CAWUFW010009124.1:600000-815062 GCA_963921515.1 Calotriton arnoldi
ATGGATTAGACTCCCAGCCACCTTGCCCAGTCTTTTTGCCAGCAGTTGAGTGTATATCTTATAATCGCTGTTTAGCATTGATATTGGTCTGTATGATTCGCACCACTTGAGGTCCTTCCCTGGTTTTAGTAAAATGCATATTGTTGCTTCTTCCCTGGACTTCGGTAGCTCCTGACCCTTTAAGAATACCTCATTATACAAATCGGTCAACCGGGGCACCAGCTCTTCCTTCAAGGATCTATATATCTCATTTGGCAGTGCGTCTGGACCTGCCGCTTTTGCCTTTTTTAGCTCTTTTACGACCCCCATTACCTCTTCTTCTGTTATTTTGGCATTTAACTCCTCTCTGTACTTTCCTGATAGGGTCTGCTTTATCCAGGTTTTAAGATAATCCTCTATTTGCTCTTCACTAGCCTGTGTGTCCTCGGTATATACATCCCTGAAGAAGCTGTTAAACGCGCTCCTAATTGCCGTTTCTTTTATGCTGGGTTCCGCCTTATCCTCCTCCTGGATACATACGATCTTATTGCGGCTTTGCTCTGTCTTGGTCTTCCATGCTAGCAATTTGCCACAGCCCTCTCCATATTGGTAATGAGCAAGTTTGCCCGCCTCCCATTTCTCTTTAATTCTAGCTTCTAGTGTATTAGAAAGATCCCCTTTCATATCATTCATTTCCCCCTCTAGTTTATCCTTTTTATGTGCCAAATTCTCCTCCTCGATTCTCCTCTCTAGGGTTTGTATTCTGCCCTCCAAGCTGCTGATTTTCTTCTTGATTAACTTATTCCGATGGGCAGCTAAAGTGATTAGTTTCCCCCTTATTACCGCCTTATATGTATCCCACCTAACCTGCTGTGAGGGCTCATCTGCATTTATTAGGAGGAGTTGGTTTCAACTCTCAAATTCTCTATTACCTCAGGATCGAGAAGCAAGGTTCTATCTAGCGTCCATCTAGGCGGATTCTGTGGACTCTGGAAATCCACCTCCATCATTACTGCTGAGTGATCAGAGAGGTGTGCTGGGAGCTGCTCCACCTTTTTCACGTTACTACCTAATGTTTTATCAACTAAAAAATAATCTATCCTTGAACAATGACCCAGTTTTTTATTCTTAAAGGTAAACTTTTGAGATTTTACGCCTTTTTCTCGCCATATATCAACCAATCCTAAATCTACTAGGTATAGCTTCAGCCAACTCCTCATTTTAGGCAATGTTGAGATGTTCCTTGCTGGAATTCTATCTTTCCTAGGGTCTATTATCAAATTAAAGTCACCCCCTAAGATAACTTGAGCTGAGACATCCAAAAGATATGTGTAGAGAGCCTGCATTGCCGTGGGGTCATCTACATTAGGAACATAATACCCTGTTATTGCGTTGCATTCATACATACATTTGCTACGGCCCATCTCCCTTTCAGGTCACTACTAGATGACTCTATTGTCACTTTTGCTGACCTCTTGAAAAGAATAATCACCCCCTTAACACAGCAGGCCTGATCTGTACATATGTAAGAATCCACCCGCTTCTGGTTCTTCAATATTTCTCCCCATTCTGTTTTTAAGAGGAGCGTCTCTTGAAGGATTATTATGTCACACTTTATGCATTTCAGATATTCTAATATTTTATGCCTTCTACCTCTAACCCTCAAATCGTTCACATTCCATGTAAGAATATTAACTCCCATGGCCTATGATAGATGTTGTATCTATAACTCCTGTTTTTGCACAAGTCGGACCAACCTTTTTTTGAATTTTTTCCCCTTATGCTCCCACACCCTTAGTGCACTTTATTTTACATGACCCATTCCCGCCCCCCCCTATCCCACGTCCACCCATGGAGAATCCTCCCTTCTTTTCTTTGGCGAGTAAGTCTCACCGTTTTGATGCTCCTGCTCTATAGACATACCTTACACTTGTTGCGCCTTAATCTTACTTATTAGGGATTCTACTTCTTTGGTCTCCCTCAAATTATGCATCTGGTTCCCCCACATTATTCTAAGAGACACAGGGAAGCGCTTCTGTACTGACGCCCCCAGAGATCTCAGCTCCTGCATGTACTGGCCGAGCTCCCACTGACGGTCCTGGGTTGCCCTTGAAATGTCAGATCTTATTCGGAGGGTCCATTCGTTTTTTGTGTAAGAGCGGGCTCTTATTGCCTCACCTAAGATTCTCTCCTTTAGTGTATAGGTTCTAAAGTTAACTAGGATCTTCCTCGGATTCTTCCTGTGTTTACCTTTCCCAAACGGGTCCCTGTGTACCCTCTGGATATCCTCTGACAATATCTTCGTTTCTATCCAAGGGAAGAACTCCTTCAGGAGATTGAGCACGAAGCTTTTAATATCTTCCCCCCTCTTGTCCCTTTGGAACATTTAGGAGTCTCAAATTATTTCGTCTTGCTTGGTTTTCCAATGACTCTATTTTCCCTCTTAGATCTTTCTCGTTTGTTTGCAATACCCGGATCGCCTCCTTATTAGTCTCCACGTTTTTTCCCAGCTCCTCCACCGTGGCTTCCACTACATTAATCTGTTCCATTATCAGGTTAATCTTTGTTTCCAGTACCTCACGGTCCCCCTGAAGTCTGAGCTGGTTTTTCTCTGAGGTAGCGAAGTTCGCACTTATTTCCGAAATCAATGTCTCAATTAAGCCTTCCGTACCTTTAGTGTCTTCCATTTTTTTGGTTTTTTTTGAGTGGTGATGATCATTTGTTCTAGTCTCCACAGGGTTCTGAAGTGCTTCTCCCCCTGTAGCTTCGTCTGTTTCGAGAAAGTGAAACCTATTGGCACTAAGCGGTATATCTGTCACTGAACTGGCTTCCGTCATTTTCGATTTCCATTTACTTTCCGCCTGTCCTGCAATGTGCGTGATAATTTCTTTCGGGAGGGACTGCTTAACTTTAAAGTATGAGCGAAGCGAGGGGGTGATTTTGACTCTTGGACCCACTACCCTTGCACGAGTTGACGCCGGGGTAGTCTCCAGGATTTGGGGGGGCGAAGCCAGCTTATTAGTTTTTTTACTGCTTTGAATCACTGAGGTGGTAGGTTTCTGGGATAGTTCTGTGGCTACTACAAGGCTTTCTGACAAGTTCCTGCTCCTTAAACAGTATCTTATCCCTCTATTTAGGGTAGGATCTTGGGGTTGTTCAAGTAAGGTTTCTCTAACTATTCCTGGCTTCTTCCCCTTATCGATCTGTACAGAGTTTAAAGTTTTGCCTAAGCCACCCCCTTCAGTTCTTTCACTTACCCTAAGTAACTGCCCACCTCCTCTGTGACCTGCTCGGGGTGTTCGCTCCCTCCTTGATGGCCTCTCTCCTTTGTGTGCCGTGTTAGGACCTGCTACTCTCCCAGCTACTGGCACCTCTGCTACTGGGGCTGATCATTGCCTTCCCCCGGAAGGGAACCCGGGCAGCTGCTTTCCTGCTCGCACGCAGGACTGATCCTGCCTGCGCCCACACGGTATTCGCTGAGGCGCCGAAGACTGGAGACTGCACCCCGGCGAATCCGCACTGTAGCCCACTCAAGGCCGCTGGGGGATGTGGAGGTTCCTTCGTTGCTCCTGCAGTGCTGAGGGACATGCTCTGTGTCAGGATTTGTGCAGGTACGGCCTTTACCTAGCGCCGCCCCCAGGTCTTGCGCGCTACCATACAATAAGTACACCCACTCAGTTACTACTCGTGGTGGGCCGGAAGTCCCGAGCGACTCCGGCCCGTTTATTTAAGCTCTCTGTCCACGCCTGGCCAGAGAGTGATGCAATGTGTGTGTATGCTTCCGGGCTGGGGGTCTGGGAGGTGGCGAGATGTAATCAACTAGACCACTACATCCTGGACGTCGAGAGAGTCCTTGCTAGCCGTAAGTTTAGCGATCCGCGCTACACATCATGCCTTCCAATAGGGCTCGGGAGCTCCCGACCGGACTTCCTATCCGGCCGCCATGTTCTCCCGACAGGGCCCACATCCTACAGATTACATTTTTAGACCTTAATAAAAAAACTTTAAAAGAAATTGTGAGCAGGCCTTACACTACTGAGACCACTGCACTTGAACCGATAAACTCATCTGACATACTGGAAACCCGATTTAATAAATTACCTGCACAAAAACCAAGGGAACTCGTCACATCCAGTCAATGGCCTAAATGCAGGCACAAAGAGCTCTGTCTGTAAACATTCAGGGGCAGATTTACAAGACCCTTGCGCCACTTTTGCGTCACTTTTCCCATGTTAAAAGTGACGCAAAAGTGGCGCAAGGGGCTTGTAAATATGCCCCTCTGACTCCCAGGGGCAGATTTACAAGCCCCTTGCACCACTTTTGCGTCACTTTTAACATGGGAAAAGTGACGCAAAAGTGGCGTAAGGGGCTTGTAAATCTGCCCCCCAGAGTTCAAATAATGGCTTACTAATTCAAATCTCAGATGGCATTGCTTCAAAAATACAGGGGCATATTAGCAAGGGCACTATCGCCGCTTTAGCGGCACTTTTTGCCGCTAAAGCGGCGATATTTATATCGCCCTATCAGCAAACTGTCTCTAACAGCAGTTAGAGACAGTTTGCGGGCATTAGCGCCCGTTTTTACCGCTTTGCCTGTCAGCGATATTTATCGCTAATGACATGCAAAGTGGGCATTCCTGACGAACAAACCTGGGAAACACTCGCTAACAGGCCTATCGCCTATTAGCAAGGTGGCCATGGCCCCAGTTAGCGACGTGAAAAGTCGCGCTAACCGAGGTCATCGCTATTTATTTAACACCTGCAATTAGCAGGTGTTAGCCATACCTAACATGGGGGTGGATTATGCTGATACGACCACAGGGTCGTATCAGCAAGGTGTTCTCCCTTCTCCATGCAACATCGCTGGTTTTTCAGCTATGTTGGCCCATTTCCCCCGCTATCGCTGGAATATTCATCGCCATAGTGCTAATCGTTGCTAATACAGCGTTAGCGTGGCGATATATTCCAGGGATAGCCGGCGATAAAAAAAATCACGCTAAGCAGGGTTAGCGATGATTATCGCCTCTTCTTGCTAATATGCCCCACAATCTTTAAAAGAACCAATGAAGGATACAATTTCAGAGGAGTCAACAGAGATTCAGGAGTACCAGAGGTCTCCCCTGAAGAAAGTTCACAAATATGTAGACAGTACTGCTAGGCACTCTTTCATTCCAGAGGACACAAATATTCAAAAATCTGAAGGCCCAACTTAGCAAACCACTATGACACTGTGCCACAATAATGTTCTGAAAACTATAATTGATCATAAGACTCACCTAAAACAAATAAGGTCGGAAAACAGTCTCTCATTCCCTACAAATTTACTTCATTCCAAATTACATCTCTGAAGGTCCTCGTGATATTTTGAATCAGCAGAACATAAGGAAAATCATACAACAACTCAAGGACCTTGATGACGTCGATTCTCAGGATTTAGCAAGTATTCAATGTATTACAAATCCAACAACTGGCAAAGAGTTTTCACGTACAAGCTGGAACTGTGAAAGCTGTTATGCAAAAATATTGAAGCAGAGTTACACAATATCGGACGGGGGCATCACTCTTAAGACAGCTGAACCCCCCAAAAATTCCCTATTTTCAAGAATCGAGCAGCAAGAAAAATCAGTTTTATACAATAAGCTTGATTTTAGGCTAACAATAACCATTTTAATGGTCAGATCAGTCGATCTCCAACGAGGTTGACAATTTAATTATTTCCTCAAGGGGCAGCACAACACAGGGAGAAACATCTATATTCCATCTGACTAATAATACTGACCCACTAACGCACAGAGGAAGCTGTTTAAAGACTACTAACCCAACTGTTACAAGTAGGCGTTTCTGATAGTAACTTTGGTAGAGACCTATCTCCCAAACAAACTAAAAAATTGTACTTGGAACATTTTAGGTATTGAATTAAATAAAACGACATTAATTTAAGGTCTTTCTTAAATTTGTTTCATATTATTTGTCTCTAGCACATGTGACAAACAGATGAAATAAACACTACTAAACCGCTTAAATTTTGGCTCATCAGCAACTATTCATGAGCATCTAATGGGTAAGCCAAGTTCCATCCCTGGACCAATTTTCATCATAAAAAAAACAAACGTGGCATGGCAAATTGATCAGTGTAACATTTCAAGATTTCTGTTTTTGTCATCTAAATGGGAGACATACTAGCGATCAGCCTGCATCATCCACCTCTGGCACTATGAAAAACAAGCATTGGCATAGCCAATAGGTCTCGCCTTTGGGACATTATAAGTGTTTAGTTATGCAGCACTATTGCTTTTCAGCCAGTGTACATTTAATCAGGGAAAATGTACTCGTGTGTTGCTGCAGCCCACCTTCATTTATTTCTACCTCTAGTACTCACACGAAGGCCTAATGTAATTTAACTATGTGAACAGCAGACCGGTATGATATTTAATTTACTCTACGCGGCATGCACGTATTTCCTGCCAGTCCACGTTGTATTCCCAGCAGCTGATGAAACATTGCATGGTGTTCCCTTGTGAGGTACTGTGCTTGAAACGACAGGGGCATCTCAGTCACGCATCAGCAGCACTGGTACTGTTACCACTCCCTTGAAAGCAGTCGTGTAATTGGTGGATAAGCATTCTACTTTGGGCCATGTGCCATGTCTGCGAGGAAACGGAAGACCCGAATGGCCCGGTTAAGTTGCGCACGTGCCCGCGCATCATGCGTCAAGGCAGCGCGCATATCTACGCCGCCGTTTGTATGAGGTTTTTGAAAGGGTGACGCCTTCTTCACTTCCCCTTCTCAAACACTTTTCCTCTCACCCTAATAAAGTAAACAAGTGTGCGCGCTGTGTAGAGTGCCACGCGCATTCTTCAACATTAATGAATCGCCTGGGGTTAAACACATAATGCGCTGGAGGGTTTGTTCAACAGTAATTGCCCACGTCATGATTTAGTTCCAGCTGCTCCTCCACAGAAGGAACACAACACTGCGCAGAAATATCTCTCGAGAGAAACGAAACGGAGGCAGCGAACAGTAGGCAAAACACGTGGACTCTTCCTAGACAAAATAAGGAAATATAATCTTACCAATGGCATTTCCTTTGTAAGTGTACACACTTCATCTGTGATATGGTCATATAAATGCGCGTTTGCTCTCTTAACCACAAGGTGAGATAACTCTCGCAAGTGCTAGTTGAAAAACAAGCATTGGCACGCGAGTGGTGCGCGCGAAAGTGAAAGTGATCGCGTGCTGTTAGGGTGCCGCGAGCGCTTAATGAGCCATGACGGAAAGCCGTCGGCAGCGTGAGAGAGGAGCGGGGGCGAGCGAGCGCGGCAGCCTGCTGAGCTGACCACACGCTCGTGCATCGTGCCTGAAACGTGCGGGTAACCACACGGAAAAGGCCATTGTGCACGAGCGTGTGGTCAGCTTTCAAATGCCCACTACATAAAGACTTCGCCAGAAGCAGCGCTTGCGCACTACTCTAGGCTCGACCTAAAAAGACTTTCAGTCTGGAAATAAAATATTACGTTACGTTAAAAAACCCTGAAAAAATTTGGATCAGGTATGAGTGGAATCGGATGGCACGGAGCGGAAGCTGGACAACAGGCAGAGGCAGAGCTCTGGTCGGAGCTGCGGCAGTGGTGGCTGGTGAGCTGAGCGAGGAGCAAGGGGCGAGAAGCGGGTGAGAAAATGGCTCGAAGGTCACGTGGTGGCCACAAAGGGCTGGGTCACGGCCGCGGGCTGCAGTCCCTGACTCCCTACCGACCACCCAGCACGAAGCGCAGTATTGGGCCAGACGCTAGGCATTTGGCGTGAGGTCGAGCGCTGTGGGGACGCGGAAGTGGCCCGTTTAGTAGTCGGTGTGGTTTGCACCCACGTCGCTCCCCCGCTCTGCCTTACTCCATCCTATTTGGTCTGTATCGCACCATACCACCGCTCACATAGCCACTTTGTTTCCACATTGTAGCCATGCTTTTCCTCCCCTGAGGCCTGCCCTCAGCCCGATGACGCAGCAGATAGCAGACCTTGAAGGCTCCTGAAATTCTCTAAAAACAGCTGCAGAGAGCAAACAGGAAGCCAAAGGAAGCCGGTGGTGAGAAAAGAAAAGTTCTCTCAAAGAGGATCTCATTAAGGAACTTGTTGTGGAGGTGTGTGAGAAGTGTGTGAGACAACTCTACCAGTCAGCGCTTGCCACAAGGCGAGTTAGTTGAAGTGAGCACAGTGGCTAATAGCAGCCACTGCCGAGGGTAGAGCCCAGGTCCCGTGGAGGTGGTCCCCTACCTGATGCAGCTATCGCTCACTTTCCCCTACTCTCTCTGCCTTTAGTGGACAGTCTGCTTTGACGTCTGCTTTTTTGTCCGCATTTTGACAGGTGACAATTGGCCACAGAAATCTACTGAGTATGGCTGGTGGCTATGTCTCTTTCCTGTAGGCGATGGGGGCACAACAACCAAACGCACTGGTGAGCAATTCAAAGTCTTGTTTTAACAAATCACGAAGTCCTATATAAATGACGCTTCACTCTCCCAGGTCCCGCCGCCAAAGACCCAGTCCTCAAAAATGAATTCTACAAATGGAAAGGAGCGTCAATGTATCCGCTAAGGTATCCAATCAATTATTGTTTTTCGAGAATCAAATCCATAGGCAAACTCATTTCATATGTGTTTTCCATTTATTAATTCAAAGGAAAATCATAGTTCCAAAATA
Source organism: Calotriton arnoldi (assembly GCA_963921515.1). Taxonomy (NCBI): domain Eukaryota; kingdom Metazoa; phylum Chordata; class Amphibia; order Caudata; family Salamandridae; genus Calotriton; species Calotriton arnoldi. The sequence goes on from CAWUFW010009124.1 coordinate 608,673, forward strand.
TAACAGTATCCAGACATCAGCCAAATATAACAATATCCAATTGTCAGCCTACGCGTTTCGTCCTCACTTGGACGTCATCAGGGCTCCAATGTATCTCCTAAGCATTTATCCTTACAGTTCTTCAGCTCTTCATTTGTGCAACCCATACAAGTGGAAAAGATTATCCTCTTGCCAGAGTGTCTTTTACTTTGGTCTTCCTGCCACGGCCTTGGCCGATAAATCCCGCCGACGGCGGGATTTATCGGGCCAGGCCGTGGCAGGAAGACCAAAGTAAAAGACACCCTGGCAAGAGGATAATCTTTTCCACTTGTATGGGTTGCGCAAATGAAGAGCTGAAGAATTGTAAGTATAAACGCTTAGGAGATACATTGGAGCCCTGATGACGTCCAAGTGGGGACGAAACGCGTAGGCTGATGATCCAGCGCAACCCCTAAATTCCTGTTGTCAAGGACCAAAGGAAATCTTGTCATGCATAAATATCTTTATCAAACAACGGGGCCCATCACACATTACCCATAAATGATCCCTGATGATTGGCGCTGGATTTGGGGGGTTTAGTTTGTCAGTTTTATTAAATACTATACCTCACATCAATAACGTTTATATCTTTCCTAACTATTAGTAATTCAACTTCTTCTTCTTCTGGTCGATGGACCATTAGTTGAAGAGTTGATGGTGACTATGATTAACTAAACAGTTTAACATTTAACTAAATAACCACAAAGTCATTTCTTCAGTTAATGATTCTATCTTAGTAATGCTCACGATGAAATTGTCAGTGCACATACAAGATTGCATATAAGAGAACAAATTATCAAGCAATGTAATCAAAATGAATCATCAACACCGATATCAAAGCAATGCATGGGAAGGGGAAAGAAGGTACAGCATAAATACTTGCAGAAATTATATTGCAACTTTAAGCAAACACGGAGGGCAATACCCACCAAAGAAATAGGAAACCACTTCCTTGGCCGAGGTTGTGGCAAGAGATCCCCAGAGATAGGCTCGGAGGACAAAGTTAAACAGGACAGATGCAGCAGAATTTTCTATACTAACAACTAGAATTAATCTCCCACTTAATCTACCTCCTCGGTCGCAGTCTCCTCCCAAGCCCTCCCGCAACGTTCTCGTACCTAGAGTTCTCTGATTCTGTGCAGGACTGCTCTCTCTGTCTTGGATCTTCTCTATGAGTTCTGTTCTGCGTTCTCTCCTCTCTCCTCTCTCTCCCTCTAATTCCGTCTCGTCTCCTCTCGTCTGGTCTCTCCTCTGATCTCGACTCGTCAACTCTCCCACACCCCCATTTGGGATATCAATTATACCTTTCTGCTTAACTCACTATCTTACAATGTTGCATTATCGGTCGAAACTCAGTCTGTGATTGGTTGTCGGAAATCATACTAGGGTCGTCCCATTCAGCTCTCCCCACCAAATCCATCCTATACCGGTTCTAACAAGAGAAGGATTTAAGACCAATGTATTCATATAATTCTAACATTCATAATTATACTTTTAGCAACAATGTTCATTATAATGTCCGCTTTCACATCGTATTGCACGTAGTGATGGCTGTTCCCACAGTCACTGTCACATCTTGGCACATAAACAATAAGACGCAGTTCAACATGGCCTTCACACGAATTGCATCATCGGGTACATTCAGCAGTCTGCGAGCAGGCAACCCCTCCCGGCACATGCGCACGCAGGACCGACTAGGCCAACCCCATGCGGGCTTGAACAAGAGGCCATTTTCATGCAGGCCCAATCCCGTACTAAAATAAACAAACACAAAAGAATATTAATTCGTGAAATAAAACCCATTATGTTTACCTCCCACCGTACTAATGCCCTGTGTTAAATAAATCCTAGCGAAAACTATTAGTTTAAAGCAAACTTTTTATTATTTTTGCACAACATGCAAAATGTGCAATGTACAACACAGCATAAACATGTATTAGTACAGTTTTCCAAAGCGCAAACAGTTAATACGTACTCATGCCAGCATGTTTTAGCATATTATGTAAATTGCGTTTGCCCCCTGTGTACATGTGTGTATCCGGAGTTGATTAGTTCATGCAATCAATACATTATTATGGAGTTATTTAACTTCATGAGGAAGTATTTTACAAACCTCACTCCATCAATCCCCCCTTTGATGGTTTTACCATCATAAAATCCCAAACATACGGTTTTTCAAGTTATATTGTTGTTATTTTATCTTTTGACCCTTGCTCCTTACATTTTTCATACAATTTTTCTTTGAAATTCTCCATCTCTAACTCTTCTATCTCTCTTTCCCTTTCCTTACGTTCCTTACTCAATTTCCTTTCTTTCTTTTCTTTGCGACTCTTCTTTACGCAAACATAAGTCATTCGTATCATGAGTATTATAGTGAGTACAAAAGCTACTGGTACTATTATTTTTGCTACTAAGGAACTACCTATAGAAGAAAACCACTTTTTTATGGTAGAGAAACTTTTACTTATTCTCTCCCAAACACCATCAACCTCCAGTCGGGTTACTTTCTTATGCAAATTAGTGATATTCTGAATATATCCTTCCAAATCTTTACTTTTGTCTGGAATGTAAGTACAACAATGTTGAACTTTCAGCATTCCGCAGACTCCACCCTCTTTTGCCAATAATATATCAAGGGCAAGCCGATTTTGCATAACCATAGATCTCATGGCAATCATTTCAGTGTCAATCATCAAGAATCCTCCAGCAGTATCCGTTGATAAACGATCAACCACTGTAGATAATTGTCTAATTTTATATGCATTCAGTGTAACTCCAACTCCAGGTATCAATGCTCCAAATATATCTCCTACAATTTCTGAAAAACTTTCCCTTCTCACACGATTTAGTCTTTGCCCTACTTCATCTATTCCATTTGTACTTTTTCTACATGATAGACTTTTGGAAAGACAATCCCAAGGTAACATGTCCCATATCAGTGATCTGTCAGCCGATAATATGCTTTCCTCCCACAGACATAATATATACCTTGTAAGTCAGAATCAGTTCCTCCCTTTAATCCCCAACCTCCAATAATTTTATAGGTATCTTCACATTCACTGGAACCGATGAAATAGGAATTATAATTAGTCTTCTCCCTACGTAAGCATAATTTTCCCTTCTGTGACCAATCCAGAGCCATTGCAGCATAAGTCTCGCTTTTGTCATAGTTGCCTTCTCTGAAAACCCAAGGTGGTGTTTTTCATTTTTCTTCAACAGCTTTTCTCTGAAACTTAGCCCTTCTCTCTTCTACCATCTCCAAAAAGTTTTTTTCTTCCCTTTCTAGTCTACATGTTAAGTTATTTTTCTTAGCATAAGCTATATCTAAAGACTTTGTCGTCAGGAAAAAATCTCCCATGACATTTGCATATGCTATCTTATTCAACTCGGGTACTCTAGGAACTTTAGAAAAGATTGTATCTACATTTGAATAGTAATAATCTAATTTTCCTGTTCTATACTATAAACTTGTTAAAACACTACAGGTCACACCATATGTCAAAGGAAGGTGATGATATGTCACACCCTCTGAAACAGACAATGGTAACTGTATACATACATAACAATCCTTCACTTCCATTGTTTCTACATATTCATAGAGTAGTTTAGTGAAAACATTTGAGGAAACATTAGTAACTGATCTATCATGATGCAAACTACTAGGGTCTATCTGTTTCATGTGAGTAATAGGAATTCGCTTACTGTCAGTGTCTACCCTTGGACCTGTTAAGTTATTAAGACTAGATGTATCTTCTTTAATCAAATGTAAAGGTATTATAATTGTTATTATTATCCAAAATACTATTAATATACAAAATAAACATAGACAGGCTTTATAACACCTACACATAAAACTACATCTAGATCTTGTTTAATGTGTATCTGCCATAGTAATACTAATCTTTATATAATTCTATCAGGTTTTCTAATTCTATCAAAAATATGTTAAAAAAAAAAATGTTGTGTGATCCCACACTTCAAAAGCTTTCTTCTTTACCCCTTCTTTTATTTTAACTAATCCAAATCTCCAAGACGTCTTCAGGAAATTCTCTTCAGTTGCTAGCGTGACACCTTGATTTGTTTACAGTCTTTTAAGGTGGATCTAGATCACTCTTTTCTTCTTGCTCGTTGTCAGTGCTGTTTCTTTCTTTGTTTAGATCTTCTTCTTCAATCTCTTCCAACACTATGTAAATCCAGTCTAGTGACTTGAACTTTTTGTTTGGTTTTCTCACTCTCTTTGGTCGCAGCACTGATTCGTCATCCGACTCTCCTTGTTCTATTTCACCTGAAACTTCCTTAATCTGTTCCAACTTGCTCTTGGGTCTTCTTTTTACCACTCTGTATTTCAGTCTTTTCACTCCACTTGGCCAATGATCATTTGTCTTTGCCCTTTTTGGTTGTACTTCTTCTTCTTCCTTGTTCAAATCATACCTTCGTTTCTTTGCTTTTGCTTTTAGTTTGCTTTCTTTTTCTTTTTCTTCTTCTGTATTTCTTTCACTTATTTCTCTTTCATCTTTTTCTTTTCTATCAGGAAGTTGTCTCTTTTCTCGTTCAACAGCAGTCTCTTCAGCCCCAGTAGCAGGTACCCACTTTACTTGACTTGAGCTAGGCAACTCTTCCTCAATCTGCTCTCCAGAGTCTTTTAGTTTATGTTCACCTGTTTCAGAGTCTAGTGCTTCAACTTCACCAGTTTCTTGTGCTTCAGCCTCTGATTCAGAGCTTGTACTTGAGATCTCCAGATGCCGCTCTACTCGTGGTTCAAGTGGATTTGGGACTCAATAAGTATGGCTGGCATGTATCCAATTCGGTAGGCCAGCACACTTTACTGCTGTGGTTGTCACCAATATGACCTGATAGGGTCCTTCCCAGCGGGGCTCTAGGCAAGTTTTTCTTCTATGCCTTTTCACCTGAACCCACTCACCAGGACTTAGATCATGCGCTTGAGTCTGTTGTGTTGTAGTTGCGTCAGCTCCAACCTGATGAAACACAGAACGTACTACATCAGCCAGTCCTTTGCAATAGTCAAAGATGAGATCATCAGATATATTTATTAATTTGTTCGCAGGTACAAATGCTTGTCTCATCGCTCTTCCCATTAATATTTTGTGAGGACTTAGTCCTGTCTTTTTGTCAGGAATGCTTCTGAGACTCATCAAAACTAGGGGTAAAGCGTCAGGCCATTTCAGTGCTGTGGATCTACACACTTTCCCTAACCTGTTCTTTATTGTGCCATTTATCTGCTCTACTATTCCAGAAGCCTCTGGACGATAGGCACAATGAAGTTTTGGTTGAATACTCAATGCTTCACAAATCAGTCTGATTGTTTCACTAGCAAAATTTGTTCCCCTATCTGTTTCCATTGTGACTGGGAAACCATATCTAGGAATGTATTCCCTCAACAAAAGTTTGGCTACTGTTAGGCTGTCATTCCTCCTTGTGGGATATGCTTCTACCCATCTAGAAAACAGACACACAATTACTAACACATATTTGAGCTTGTTACAAGGAGGCAACTCGATAAAATCTAGCTGCAGTCTGGTAAAAGGACCTCCTGCTCTCCCTATGGTTCCCATACTAACTATTGTTTTTCTTCCTGGGTTTTGCTGTTGGCACGTCAGGCATCTTTGACAAAGGCTCTCTGCGATAGTCCTGAACTTAGGATTGAACCATGTCTGTTGGAATGATCTAACCATGGCATCTCGGCCTATGTGTGTCATTCCATGATACATCCTTGCCATATGAGAAAGTAAATTGTCTGGCATAACTGGTCTTCCATCAGTGTATACCCATACATCGTCATCTTCTCGTCTCCTACATCCTACCTTTTCCCATTGCTGTCTCTCTTCATCATCTGCTTCTTCCTGCAACTGTCTCACTTCATCCCATGTTTCAATAGTGTTAGTAAACATAAGTTGACAAACCGTATGTTCTTTTGCTCTTCCCCGATTTATGGAAGTCTCATTCTTTGCACAATATTGTGCTACTTGGTCAGCAAATCTGTTGCCTTGAGTCACATAATCATTTCCTGACTTATGTGCGGCACATTTGACCACTGCAATTCGTTTTGGCAGTTGCAATGCTTCCAGTAATTCTTTTACAAATTCACTATTCCTGATAGGGGACCCTGAAGAGGTCAAGAATCCCCTCTGCATCCACAGTTCTCCAAAATCATGCACAATACCGAATCCATATTGACTATCAGTAATTATGGTCACTTTCTGATGTTTTCCCAATTTACAGGCATGAATTAGAGCTATCAATTCAGCCACTTGTGCAGATTTTATCCCTTTTAAACAGGATGCTTCCAGGATTTCCGCTACAGTACAAACAGCATAAGCAGAACTCAATATACCTCTTTCAGTTCGCAAACAAGAACCATCAACAAACATCACTCGATCTGATTCCTCAAGAGGAACGTCCTTTATATCAGGACCGGGTTTGGTACAAAATTCAGTCACATCCAAACAATCATGTTCAGCTTCATCTTTCACTTCTTCATCCCACACATCTGGCAATAGAGTAGAAGTATTTACATTTGTACATCTCACTATTGTCACATTTTCTGCTCCCAGAATCACTCTCTCATACCTAGTCAGCCGACTATAGGTGAGGTGCTGTGTCCGTGTCCTTGTTAAAAGGATCTCAACTGAATGTGGCACATACACTCTTACAGGATGACCCATTATTATCCCTTCACTCTATTCCAGACTCACACAAGTAGCAGCTACTGCTTTCAAACATCAAGGTAATGCGGCAGCCACTGAATCCAGTGTAGCTGAAAAGTATGCCACAGGTCGTCGTGACATTCCATGCCTTTGAGTTAAAACTGCAAGTGCACATCCATCTCTTTCACTGCAATATAATGCAAAATCCTTTGAATAATCAGGCCTTCCTAATGCCGGAGCCTTACACAGACTGTCTTTCAGTTTAACAAAAGCATCCATACTTTCTTCATCCAATTTAACTGGATCTTTCACATCATTCCTCATCAACCTCTGTAGAGGTTTTGCCATCAGTGAAAATCCACTGATCCATTGTCTGCAATATCCAACCACTCCCAAAAACATTCGCACTTCCCTTTGTGTCGTAGGAGGCTTCATGTCCCTAATCACTCGAATACGCTCTGATGTTACCTTTCTAACTCCCTTCTCAATCTTATGACCTAAATATTGGACTTCTCGTTGGCAGAATCGTAATTTTGCAGGGGACACTTTATGTCCTCCTTCTGCCAAATGGTTCAGTAAAGCATTCTTGAGTCTTTGATGCCACTAGTAGGTCATCAATGTATTGTACCAAAACAGAATCTTCAGACATTCTCAAGTCTTCTAAACACTTTTTCAATATCTGATTAAAAATTGAAGGACTCTCAGTATAGCCTTGAGGAACTCGGCACCATGCCAAAACACGATCTCCAAACCGGAAAGCGAACAAGTATTGGCTATCTTGATGCAAAGGAATCGAAAAGAATGCATGACTCAAGTCTATCACAGTATACCACTCTGCATCATGTGGGATTTGGTATAGAATCACTGCAGGGTTTGGCACAACTGGACAACAAGGCACAACAATTTTGTTTATTTTCCTCAAATCTTGTACTATTCTATATGTTCCATTTGGCTTTTTCAATCCCATAATAGGTGAATTACAATGACTACTCATTATTTCTTTTAAAATTCCTTGTTCAATCATCTGATCAATCACAGGAGTTATTCCTGCTATAACTTCTGGCTTCATTTTATACTGTGGTGTATTTGGATAGTCAATACCATCTTTCACTGTAATTCTAATCGGATCCACTTTCTTCATCAGTCCAATCTCCTGTCCTGTGAAATCCCATACCTCTGAATTTACTACCTTCATCAATTCTTCAGGCACACTTTTGTCTGTCAGAAGTGAAAATAATTCATTCAGTTCTGTTCCTTGCTTTGCTAGCACCATTTTAAACGCAACATCCTCATCTGGTGTCTGAAATGCAATACCATCCGGTGTACAATAGATTGTGCAATTCATTTTGCACAGCAAATCCCTACCTAACAAATTCACTGGACTCGAGTCACACACTACAAACCTATGCATGTCTTTGAAGGGACCGATATGTACTTCAATTGGTTTAGTAACTGGAGTATTTATCTGTTTATTTGAGACTCCTACTACCTGGATAGTTTCTCCCGAGAGGAGTAGCTTTGGAATTTCTGCTGCTCTCACAGTAGAACGGGTAGCACCAGTGTCCACGAGAAAGGTGATATCATTTCCTTCCACTTTTCCATCAACAAATGGACCTGACTGATCTACCTCTAGAGTTGTGCCAAGCACGCACTCTTCCTCCCCCCTCAGGCACCGTCATTGATTCGTTTCAACATCACTTCCATCACATTGCATCCAAAATTGGGGAATCACATTTGTGTTAGTATTTTTACCAACCTGGTTTCCTCCGTGAAACCCTGTATCCGCACTGTACCTTTGAGCATTTACACTATGTGGTAACAGTGGTTGCGGGACCTGATATTGAGAAGTAACTACCTTTTGCTGCGGTGTTTGTTGCACAACTATCTCACTCTGCACCTGTGGGGTTAAAATTTGATTTCCTCCATTAGTTCCCTTCACTAATCTACACTCATTCTTCCAGTGTCCATACTTTCCGCACCCATGACAAGGAAATTTCATTTCGCTTCTTCTCTGCTCATTTGTCCTCTACCTCTACCTCCACTTGGTTTCTGAGCACTCTGATTAACTCCTCCCATTTGATTTGTACCCTGAGAATTCAACTGATTTTCTTGCTGCTCTGCTGCCTTTACTTGTGCCCACATCACCTTTTCTTTTAATTTACGATGACGAGACTCAATGTCGTCACTACAATACTTCGCCCACCTCAAGATTTCGTCTATCGTTTTTGCTGCTGTATCATCTGGCTAATCTCAAGGTTTTAATCCATACACAAATCTATACACAAAGTGACCCATACTTTATCTCCAATATTCTCAAAACCACTATACTGCTTAAAACTTGCAATAACCTCTCATAGAAGGCATGAACAGATTCATTCGGTTCTTGGGTTGTTCAATCAATTTTTACCCAATCAGTTTCCTTAGGGGAAATTTTGCTTTTCAAGAAAGTAATCACTTGATGATACTTTTTCATCACCTCATCCGAAGGTGCGCCTGTTTTGGCATCCCTAGGATATTCATCCTTTGGCCAATCAACTGTAATCTTACATTCAGTCCATAAATCTGCAGGGACAACAATTTCAAATAATCCATCTAAATCCTTCAACAATACTTTTGACACCTTCACAAATCTCTCAACTTGTTTGTACCATTCCACTGGCTTTTCTCTCAACCTAGGGAACTCATTGGTGAAAGATAATATATCTTGTCTAGTCCACGGAACATGCACATAACCTCCTCCTGGAACTTCTCTCATGGGACATTCCAGAGCTAAATTTTCTACTTCTCTCTTACTGGACGCAAATGTACTTCTTTCGCAGCCAATTCTTCTTTCTTCCTCATCCATCTACCCTTCCATCTTTCTACGTCTCCCCATTTTCTCAAGACAACCATTAACTCCTTTACCTGCAATTGTCTACCAGACGTATTCATATTCTCTATATCCTTTTCAGTAAAATCCACTCTATATGTCTTCTGCAGCACCTTTGATCTACTTATGTCCATTCCCAACTCTTCTGCGGTTTCCACTAACCTCTCATATAGATTTTCTCTTTCCAAGTAATACTCTTACACAGATACATCAATTCATCATCTTGATACGTCTTTAGCCTGTCTGGACTTATTGTTCCAATAATCATTTCTTCCAAATCTACTCTCAATTTACATACATCTATAGGTTGCTGCTGTGTCTTTCTCCTTTGTAATCCTTTCACCCAATCATCTAATTCTTCAGTAGTTGGTCCTATTAGAACTTCACTTCCGGGTATCTCATTCAACGCTATCCTTTTAGGCTGAAACTGCATTATTCCCCTAGGTGTCTCCATAATTGTTAAGTTAGTCGGAGGTGTTGATCTAGTAACTGTATTGGGTTGTTCATTTTGAGTACTTACATCATTAATTCTACTATTAGCCGATGTTATAGCTGAATTTAATGGGACATTTAAAGAAGGTTCATGGATAAGTCTATTTTCAAATACAGGTATTGCTGGACCTATAGTCACTGGCACAGTTATTGCATCTATTTTCATGTTCATCTGATTCAATTTTTCAACTAATTCTTTGGTTTGTATGGCAATTTCAACTTCTCCTTCCTGCTCTACTTCACTTTCAATTGGAGCTGGTGTCGTTTGAGATGTCATTGGGGTTTCAATTGATGGTGCATTTGGTGTCACCATCGCTGAATTCTTCTGATAGGGTGGTGGTCGTTTAACTAATATATCATCCAGCAACTCATCATCAGATTCATTCGGGTTGTACCCATAACCAAATTGCTCTAAATGTCTCTTTTTCTGTTTGCATTTAGTTCCTGCAGTCTCTCCTACCATTAAAACTGGATACAATCCTTCAGTAATCTCTCCATTCCTCCATCTTTTCATCCTGTCTTCATGTTTTTCATCATGAAATCTTCCAAACGTAAATCTATGTAATCTACCACGTCTGTGTCTTTCTCTTTCGTACATTTCATCTTCCCACTCCACTAAGGCTTCAAACTGTGTAGGTCTAGGTCTTGGATCTAATTTCATCATTTTTTCTCTCAAATTACGTAACGCTGCCAAATTAAAAGAACCATGCTCTGGAAAAGCTAGTATACCATCATTCTCCGTATATCCTACCCAATTTTCTAGCCAAATACATGTATGATAACCATATTTTAACATCATATAAGACGCTGGTGTCTTTGGTGGAGGAATAGGAACTCCTTCTCTCGTTATTACTTGCTTGTCCTTTTTAAAGAATCTTTTAATCTTCCCAATCAAAGTCAATTTCTCTTCTCATTTTTCGGAGCAAGATGGAGCCTGTGTGATTCCCTATCTCACTGCTACCTCTGCCACGAGATTACTCGGTCATCGGCTATGCGGCCTGACCTGGAGATCCTGCTGTGGTGGGAACGGTCGGTGTCGGCGGCGGATTGCCGCTCCTGGTATTCTTCTGAATTCCCTCTGCGACGGCTGGAATTGCTGCGAGCATCGCGACCGCGGATATCTGTGAGAACGCAGGGAAGCTCGAGAGGGAGAGATTTGGTAGCCTGGACGCCTTCCTTGAGCCCCGGAGTCTGGACTGTGCTGCTTGTTTTTCAGGGGCACCGGAGTGGCTGGAGTGGTCCCGGTTTCCTGCTGGACTTTTTTTTAACCTGGTTGCTTTGTCTGGTTGCTTGGTGCTGTCCCTTATATAATTTGCGGGACTTAAATACGATAAAAACGCCAATTCTTGAGCCTGATTCTTTTACCGGTGAGTGGGGCATGACTTCTCGCGGTGCCCGGGGGGTAAAAGGAAAAATACCAGTTAATTCTAGCTCTGGTCTTTCAAATGCAGCGTCTATCCCTCTTGAAACAGAACCTACCCCTAAAAACAAGCGAGAGACATTGGGCCATAAAAAAATGTTAAATAAACTTGCCGGTGGAGGACCTCCAAAAGATGGAAGCTCTTCGCAACCTTTAGTTGCAAAATTGTTTTCCTCAGCGGGGATGGGTCCTGGAAGCGGGACAAGCGGGACAAGATCCACAAATAACTCTAATAAAGAAAGTGACTCTACAAAACCAGCCTCGGCCAATTTAATCAAGCAATCTATGACTATGCCTTTAACTAGTATACTTGAAGCAGAAACTGGCTTGACAGATCAAGATCAACGGTCTTTGATAGCAGATACTACTCTATTTGATATTAATACGGAAGCTATCGATCCCTCTGCGGACATTGACCTGTTGACCGATGCTGTCATTAGCCTGAATCCAACTGTAAATGCTCCCCAGGATCACGATATCTGGGGCCCCTCGACTACTGAGATCTCTGGCTTAAAAAATATCAGCACACAACGGTTATCAATTCCAGGATCCCCAGACCCCTTGGGGGAGCATTTTTTCTCGGTTTCAGACGGCTCGAACTCCCCAGCCGAAGTAAGCTCTTCCTCTTCCAGTAACTGTGATCTCTCTGAATCCAATCTTAGCGATATTTCCAAAGGGAAAAATACGGTTCGAAGACAGAAATGTCAGGGGGCAAGAAGCAGAGGAAAGAAACAGGACAAGAAAGATCATCTTAAATGGGACTACTCTGGGTCTCAACTTTCTTTCTCTCACAATGATGAACCCATTAAAACATCTTGTGTCTCACTAGCCCAGCCTGACGAGCCCTCTCTGGCTGCTATTTTGGACTCAATCAAGCAATTTCAGGAGGAAGCTCGGGTAGACAACCAGCAGGCCAAATGTGCTGCCAAAAACTCCAAGGAAGTATTCGAAAACTTAATAAAACTTGTTCTGACATTTGCGAAAGAGTGACTATGGTAGAAGGACGCACTGAAAGCCTTGAATCGGATGTTGTGCTGCTTAAAAATCAATGTACCTCCCAGGGCGATCGGATGTCAGACGTTCTATGGAAGTTGGAGGAACAGGAAAATAGGCAACGCCGAAACAATCTCCGCCTTCTTGGGATTCCCGAAGGAGTTGAAGGGGAAGATCCTCGGCGCTATATTATAAAACTTCTGAGAGGGGCTTTTCCCGAGCAGACCGAGTGGTGTTGGGATCACGAAGTCCAACGAGCCCACCGCTTCCCCTTTACATTAAAGAAACAGTTTGGCAGCACTAATGAGTCTACTAAGCCACGAGCCTTCCTCGTTTTTTTTGGGAACTTCTTGCTGAGGCAGCTTATTTTCGACCAAGCTAGACAGTACTCGCAAAAATCCTTTGAGGGGTATCCTTTTTGCCAAGCCTGACTTTTGCCACATCACCGTGGAGCGAAGATGGCGCCTTCGCCAGTTAATTGGTCCATTTCAGCAGCTGGGAGCACAAGTCTTTCTTATGAATCCCGCCAAATTGAAGGTCATCCAGAATGGCGCTTCACGAATTTTTACTTCAGAAATCAAGGCGCAGGAGTTTCTCGATGGACTCAAGGCTAAAAAGTGCTAAAATAACATTTATTTTGTACTAGGACGACCATAGCTATCATCTCTAACTGGAGGTCTGTCATTCTAGAAAATTATCTCTATAACTAGATGGTTCTAAGAAATGTATCTAGTCTATTTTCAGTAAAGAGTTACCTGGGGAAGAGGGGGAGAAAAGGAGAGAAGAGGAATGCTCTTTTCTGTGTTCCCTTTTTTCTTTTCATTTAGGGGTTTTTTCTTTGCCGCATACCTAAACCTAGAAGTATTTTACTTGGCGGGGGCGGGGTGGCGGGGTGTTATTACAGGTTTCATCATTCAGGTTATTCCTGATTGCTCATGTTTGGGGGGGGGAGGGTGGGTGGGGGGATTCGGGGGCTAGGACTGGGCTGGGAGGGGGGGTGTCTCTGGGGGGGAGACTGAGTTTAAATTAGTTGCTCTTGATTTGCTTTGTGCCTAATGTTTAATTTCTATGTGCAAATTCATATCAAAAGTACATATAGAGTGTCTTATAGTTTGATATGTGTATTTCAAATACTCACTTTGGGTAGGTTTCCATGCTTTTCGATGTGTTTTATTAATATGGGTTATTGGTACATGGGTTTAATGGGTTTATTTGGGATTTTCTATACATATTGTATATGTTTTATGCATACTTACTCACAGTGTTTTTTTAATGAGGGAATCTTCCTACAAAACCCTGATGAATGCAACAAACCTTAAAATTTTGTCTTTGAATATTTGTGGGTTAAATGACATTCGAAAAAGGCAGAAAGTCGCCCAGAGCTTACGGCTGCTGGGGGCCAACATAGTTTGTCTCCAAGAGACACATATTGAAGGCTCTCAGCTGCATCTTCTAAATTCTCTGGGATATAAAGTCATTGGGGGTACAACACAAGGGACTCGAACGAGGGGTGTTGCCATTCTTGCACGCTACAATTATCTACCTCAGTCTATTCGAGTTAAATCTGACCTTCAAGGAAGATGGATGTTTATAGAATGTCATATAACTCCTGCTTTCTCTTTTACCCTGTGCTCTGTCTATGGGAGTGTCTTGGATGACCCTAGTGTGATAGACCGGGTTTCTGCAGAATTGGTGCACTGGCCCCTTCCTGTTATTATATGCGGGGATCTTAACATCAATTTACCCACTAATTGGGGATTAAAATCTCAATGTCACCAGACTACCCGCAAACCCAAAGTGCTTCAAGCACTAAAAAATCTTTTACATATTCATGGACTAGTGGATGCCTGGTCCTATTTACATCCAACCTTGCCTGGATATACATTTTTTTCTGCACCTCATAAATCTTTTGCACGTCTGGATTTTTTTTGGGTGTCTTCTTCTTTAACTCACTATAGCGAAATCGACCTGCTTCCCCGTATTCTATCCGATCACAACCCCTTAAGTCTTAACATCCGGGGTTTGATTATACGTGAAGAAATTCCATCCTGGAGTTTTGAAAGAGCACTTTTGCTAGATGAGGGATACAAAACCCATATGAAACAATGGATAAAAACCTTTCTTGACAACAATCTAGGATCTGCCCCTGTGATGGTAGTCTGGGATACGCTAAAAGCCTGTGTTCGAGGGGAAACCTTACAATTCTCGCTAAAAAAAAACAAGCAGGAGAAGGTACAGATGATGGATTTACAAGCTAAGCTAGCTAAAACTGAGGAAAATCTTATTTTAGCAGTTCAGTCCAAGGGTGAGGTTGACCTGGCACAGTTGGCGGTGGCTGCTGCCAGGGCTGAGATAGGTTCAGTGCTGGCTAAAAAAGCTGCCTCTAAGTGGGCTGTTGCTCGAGAAAAAACATATGAGTATAGTGAAAGGATCGGCCATCAGTTGGCAATGAGAACCAGACAACAGACCACCGCTAACGAAATTCAAAAAATTAAGACATCTACAGGTGCTATAACCAACAACCCAGAAGAAATACGTACAGCCTTTTGTGAATTCTTCAAGGTATTATATTCAGAAGAAGCGGTGGCGTCCCAATTGGGTGGGCAACCGGACCTTAGCAATTATTTGGACTCAATTACGCTATCTTCTCTTAGCAGAGAAGAGCGGGAGCAACTTGAAGTCGCTCCCTTATGGGAAGAAATTGCTGGGGCTTTGACTAACCTACCAGACGGGAAAGCTGCCGGGCCCGACTGCATTCCAGTCGAGTTTTATAAGGTCTTTCTCCCTCAAATTAAAAACATTTTTTAGTGCAGTAGTTACACAAATTTTTCAGGGGGTTACTCCTCCTCAGTCTTGGTCTACCGCTAAAATTATTATTTTTCTTAAAAAAGATAAACTGCCAACCGAAATGGGCTCGTACCGTCCAATCACCCTTATTAATGGTGATTCAAAAGTTTATTCTAAAATTTTCGCCACACGACTTTCGGTTAGAATCGAAGGTCTTGTATCCAAGTGGCAGCATGGATTTATCCCTGCTAGGGGCACCACTGAGCACATTCGGAGGGTCATCACTCTGCTCGACGCCGCACAGGTTTCAGGAGACCCGATGGCTGTAATTTTCTTAGATGCCGAAAAAGCATTTGATCGGGTTTCCTGGAACTTTCTCTGGGGCGTCATGCAGAGGATGAACTTTGGG
The DNA here is from genome assembly GCA_963921515.1 of Calotriton arnoldi. NCBI lineage: Eukaryota > Metazoa > Chordata > Amphibia > Caudata > Salamandridae > Calotriton > Calotriton arnoldi. The sequence goes on from CAWUFW010009124.1 coordinate 624,326, forward strand.
CCTAAAGCCATTCAGGCCATTAAAGCTTTATATCTTACCCCCACGGCCAGGGTGTCAATTAACGGGGGATTGACCGAACAAATAAAAATCACGCGGGGAACCCGACAAGGCTGCCCCTGTTCCCCACTACTTTTTGCTATATATATCGACCCGTTTATTAAAAAACTCGAAGGAAATCAGGCTATACCGGCAGTGAGTAGATTCGGCCTAGAAACCAAAATTATGGCCTATGCCGATGATTTGGCTTTAGTCACGCCGGATCCAAAGAAAACCATTTTAGAAATTGAGGCAGAGGCTCATGTATTTGGTGCCCTATCTGGATATAAACTAAATCAAGGGAAAACTCAAATTATAGTCAATAAAAATATCATCTGGAACGATGGAAGAGTAGTGACCAAAGCTAAATATTTAGGTATTGACATCCTGGCTGATATCGATCTGATAGTTAGCCAGAATGCGGATCCTTTTATTTTAGAGACAAGGAAAGCCTTGAGCCGTCTTAATAATCTACATCTTTCTATTGTTGGGCGTTGCAATTTGTTGAAGATGATTTTTTTCCCAAGAATTTTATATTTATTTAGGGCTATACCCTTGGAGTTTAATAAATCAACACTCTTAAGGTTCGAAAGGCTATTCTCTCAATTTGTGTGGGCATTTTCCCAGCCCAGAAGGGCTTATAAATTCTTGTCTTTATCTCGGGAAAGAGGAGGGTGGGCTCTACCTAACTTAAAACTATATTATTGGGATACTGTTTTACAATCTTGTCCCATATTGCTGCAAGACCCCCCCTTAATTCATGCTGTAGGTTTGCCCTCACCTTTTGAACTCCTGCTAGGTCCCGACGCCTGGGGTTGTTTGTGGCGACAGCTGGAATTTGGATACTATAGAAGGGTCAAGTTCAAGACCCTTCTAGGTGTCTATAAAGTTTTTGCAGCGGCACGTAAGAATCTTGGTATCGGGAGACTGAACTTTTACACCCCTGTTAAAAATAATCCTAACTTACCCGATATCTTTGGTCCACCATATTTCCAAACTTGGATAGATAAAGGAGTAAAAAAATTAGGAGACCTTTGTTCATCTAAGGATGTCTTGCCATTTGAAGTCCTTCAATCTCTTTATGATCTAGATAATAGGGACTCTTTCAAATATCTGGCTGTTAAATCCTTCTTTTCTCGGAAGACAGGGGGGCCCTTAGGTTTTGCCAATTGTGATTTGATCGAGAAACTTTGTGGAACCATACCTCCACGTATAGGTATTATTTATCATTTTTTTCATGGTTTAATGCCCGACGACCTGTTTATAGTTTCAACCAAGTGGCAACAGAAATTGAACATTTCTAATAACGTTTTTTGTTTGGCGCTTAAGTACGCTCAAAATGATCTGTTGTCCGCTAGCCTTCAGGCACAGTTCTTTAAAACCTGCTTCTTTCTTTACTTTACCCCTTCTAGGATTGCGAAATGGGGGACTGGGAAAGGTACATATTGTCCGCGCTGTGCTGAATTTAAGGCTGATTCAATCCACATGTTTGCTACATGTGCTAAGTTAGGACCATTAATAAACAAAATTCAAAGCTTCCTTGGTCAGGTGTTATCCCACAATATACTTATAACTCCTTCCATTATTTTATTAGGCATACATGATTCGATAGATAGAAAGAACGGAGGGGCCTTAATTTTCATCGCCATGGCTACTCTTAGATTGTGTATTGCATCTGCCTGGCTGGATCTTAATCCCCCAATATTTACGCATTGGCTAGCTAGGTTTTATTCAATTTACTCGCTTGAAAAGGCAATATACGCTAAAAGGGACGTCGAGCACAAAAAAAGGATTAAGCATCTGGGAACCTCTTTCTCGTTGGCTCAACCAGTCAAGCTCTCAAAATAGCTAGGAGAGTGTTTCAGGTTTATTCCTTTACTTTTATCAGTTAAATCAGGTAATATTTTTTTAAATAGGTGCTAATTATCCTGACGCGGTCTTTGTCTCTATGCACTAGTCACTTTATTCTATGTGCCTTAGTAATTCTCTATAATATTTAATTTATTGGGGTGTTTTTATCCCCTCTTTTTTTTTTTTTATAAAGATGTATTGCTGCACTGGTCACTTTATTACGTGTTTTTTATCAAACTGATCAATTATTGGTACATTGAATTTTGTTATTATGATATTTGCGTACTTATATTATTTATTAATATAGGTTCTTAAGAATTTGGCATTAGCTTTATAGTCTCAGTCTTGCGGGGGGAGAGGGTGGGGAGGGTTGCTGCACTTTGTACAAATGATTTCTCTGTTATTTATTTATTTTTGTCACTGCATTGGAAAAAAAACAACAAAAAAAAAACAAAGTCAATTTCTCAAGCTTCGGTTGTTCAAAATACATTTTTGTTGCTCGTCAACGACTTTGCTTAATGCAAATCTTTATCAATACGATCCGTTTTAATTCACAAATCAAACTCCTTTGTTTCCCTAAATACTTGACCAATGTCAGCACTGCACACTCTATCTCCTCCAATCAGAGCTTTCTACGTCTCCGCTATCTTGTCCAATGCTAGCGCGGCTCACACCAACCAACCAATCTGAGCTCACTCTGTTTTTACAGACTGACCAATGTCAGCGCGGCTTTTCTGTGACGTCAGCCTCTCCTCCTGCTGCTGACCCTTCCTTTACAAAAATTATCGGCACTTTCTAAGTCCGTTTTCTTTACAATAACTTATTAGTCACAACACAAACAATACCACACTGTCTGTTTACTAAATAAAGAGATCGTTTTTCACTTTCAAGAACTTTGCTACCATACGGCAAGTATAACAATTCCGTTATCCTTCCATTCACTCAAGCTAAGAGAGGACCTGTTACTTCTTTAGGGATAAGGCCAAAATTTCACAAGAGGACCTTTTTATTCAAAAAGGAGGTCTCGCTACTCTTCCAGGGATAAGGCCAAATTTTCACAGGTGGACCCTTCACTATTTCACTCTTTCCTTCACTTATACACTAAGATAGTATCACTAATTTAAACAGACAATGCACTTATTCCTGTGTGATTTCACTTCACACACTTTTCTTCTGCCTTATTTCAGGCTATCTTCTATTTTGCCGGCTTCCCAGATACTCTTCTGTACCTGTGTTCTAAAGACTACATAAAACACAATACTAACCCACTTTACATAGGCTGTTAAAAATGTAGTCAATAATCAATAATCAATAAATCACCAAACTAATCAATAATAACCATCATTCTGCTACCAAGTAAAGCTGATCCAGCGCAACCCCTAAATTCCTGTTGTCAAGGACCAAAGGAAATCTCGTCATGCATAAATATCTTTATCAAACAACGGGGCCCATCACACATTACCCATAAATGATCCCTGATGATTGGCGCTGGATTTGGGGGTTTAGTTTGTCAGTTTTATTAAATACTATACGTCACATCAATAACGTTTATATCTTTCCTAACTATTAGTAATTCAACTTCTTCTTCTTCTGGTCGATGGACCATTAGTTGAAGAGTTGATGGTGACTATGATTAACTAAACAGTTTAACATTTAACTAAATAACCACAAAGTAATTTCTTCAGTTAATGATTTTATCTTAGTAATGCTCACGATGAACTTGTCAGTGCACATACAAGATTGCATATAAGAGAACAAATTATCAAGCAATGTAATCAAAATGAATCATCAACACCGATATCAAAGCAATGCATGGGAAGGGGAAAGAAGGTACAGCATAAATACTTGCAGAAATTATATTGCAACTTTAAGCAAACAAGGAGGGCAATACCCACCAAAGAAATAGGAAACCACTTCCTTGGCCGAGGTTGTGGCAAGAGATCCCCAGAGATAGGCTCGGAGAAAAAAGTTAAACAGGACAGATGCAGCAGAATTTTCTATACTAACAACTAGAATTAATCTCCCACTTAATCTACCTCCTCGGTCGCAGTCTCCTCCCAAGCACTCCCGCAACGTTCTCGTACCTAGAGTTCTCTGATTCTGTGCAGGACTGCTCTCTCTGTCTTCGATCTTCTCTATGAGTTCTGTTCTGCGTTCTCTCCTCTCTCCTCTCTCTCCCTCTAATTCCATCTCGTCTCCTCTCGTCTGGTCTCTCCTCTGATCTCGACTCGTCAACTCTCCCACACCCCCATTTGGGATATCAATTATACCTTTCTGCTTAACTCACTATCTTACAATGTTGCATTATCGGTCGAAACTCAGTCTGTGATTGATTGTCGGAAATCATACTAGGGTCGTCCCATTCAGCTCTCCCCACCAAATCCATCCTATACCGGTTCTAACAAAAGAAGGATTTAAGACCAATGTATTCATATAATTCTAACTTTCATAATTATACTTTTAGCAACAATGTTCATTATAATGTCCGCTTTCACGTCGTATTGCACGTAGTGATGGCTGTTCCCACAGTCACTGTCGCATCTTGGCACATAAACAATAAGACACAGGTCAACATGGCCTTCACACGAATTGCATCATCGGGTACACTCAGCAGTCTGCGAGCAGGCAACCCCTCCCGGCACATGCGCACTCAGGACCGACTAGGCCAACCGCATGCAGGCTTGAACGAGAGGCCATTTTCATGCAGGCCCAATCCCGTACTAAAATAAACAAACACAAAAGAATATTAATTCGTGAAATAAAACCCATTATGTTTACCTCCCACCGTACTAATGCCCTGTGTTAAATAAATCCTAGCGAACGCTATTAGTTTAAAGCAAACTTTTTATTATTTTTGCACAACATGCAAAATGTGCAATGTACAACACAGCATAAACATGTATTAGTACAGTTTTCCAAAGCGCAAACAGTTAATACGTACTCATGCCAGCATGTTTTAGCATATTATGTAAATTGCGTTTGCCCCTGTGTACATGTGTGTATCCGGAGTTGATTAGTTCATGCAATCAATACATTATTATGGAGTTATTTAACTTCATGAGGAAGTATTTTACAAACCTCACTCCATCACTGACGATTGGATATTGTTATATTTGGCTGACGACTGGATACTGTTATATTTTGGAGCTATGATTTTCCTTTGAATTAATAAATGGAAAACACATATGAAATGAGTTTGCCTATGGATTTGATTCTCGAAAAACAATAATTGATTGGATACCATAGCGGATACATTGACGCTCCTTTCCATTTGTAGAATTCAATTATGGCTGGTGGCTGTTGATAGGGCCCTGCGTGCTGGTGCTCTTCTCTTGAGACTAGCATCCGCAGCATTCGCCTGACGATTTTCTACTGCTATTCCTTACTTATTTTCCTTCAAGTAGACCGGGGAAGAGGGTCAGCTGCTTTAGCTTTGTTATTAAATGCAAACCCGCAGCTCCTTGTTACTAAACATCAATAAGAAGAAAAGTAAAAAAAAGCTAAAACTAAAACAAAAAAGAAAAGGCACATCTTATTGTGTGCGGCAAGTTCTCGAGAGGAACAAAGCAAGAATCTTTCAACCATCACTGAAGTGGAATTACAGGCTAGGGAGCTCGAGTGCTTAAAGGTGTTGGCAGGCCAAGTTATGGGCATCAAAAAATGCTTCAAGTGCAAATATGATGATAATGATTTGGGGGGAGGACAGTCTCCTGCCGCCCTCTATGACTTTGATTTCAGCGAGGGCTCATTGCAAATTCTGTGCTTGCCATCGCCACTACCTCCTAAACTGGCCAAATCTACAATCTATGATTTTGACCTGGAATCACATGACACTAAAAATGCATGACCTGGGAGACTTGTGGACAAAGAGACACCTCCATCTAAGGACTGTTTCTTAACATAAACTTCCTTTAACGACAAAAGCTTGATTCTATTGGATCATCTCACTGACAAACCCTGGGGCCTCTGCACTGGACCCAGGGTCAGAAGACGCTGGCTGGTCTTCGCCTTCTTTGGAGTCAAGCATACAGTGCCCTCTAGGGTTGATGCACAATCATCTTCTGCGGTCCTTGAGGCAATTTGGATAATATCGGCATCCTGCACTGGACATAAAGCTGGTGAATAAGGTTCCACTATCTCCTATAGTGAAGGTCATCAACGCATGCTTCTCTCCCATCTCGCCAGTTGAGCAGGTTAAATCTTCACCACCTCTAGAGCACGTCATTGCAGACTACAATAATGACCCAGATGTATCAACTGGCAAAAGTCAGCGCACCATTAGAAGACCCAGAATCAATCCATCTCTAGTAAAAACTACCTCTCTTGTCTCTCCATCAGCCGCTAGCTATTCACATCAAGCCCGGACATCGAGCAATTGCTCTGGATAAGGTGAAGGTTAATGGAAAAAGCCATCTCTTAAGGGAGAGTGGCTGTGTTGTATGCAGACAAACTCGGCATTTAAATCACAATCTTGCAAAATGTTGCAGATTACATCACAGCCATTGATTATAAATTAGATAACCTAAGTTCATTAATTACCCGAGTGCAATGATCATCATCGGATAATGAGGCCATGTGTTTCTGCATTCATCTTTTGGAAAAATTAGCAGACCTGCCAGCGATTATATCATCTTTAACCGCTGACCTGAAGAGGGAGGTCCAAAATATACAACAGGCCACCATTCACCCAGGATCTCTACAAAGACCCAAACCGAGGAAGGGACAGGCCCTGAAACAACATCTATCACAGTAACTAATCAGGCTCAAATTATCTCTCATGCCCAGGACAGGATGATGACTGCAGAGGTTATAGCTAGTATGGATAAAGAAACAAAAAAAAGGGAATAATATGGAAGCGCCATCTGTACAGCCTAAGCCGGCTGACCATGTAAAAACAAGCAGTGCACTGCTTCAAAATTCCCCAATTATGTCAAGAAAGAATAAATTACAACTTCAAACTTGAAAAAAACTCAAAAAAGGGGCCTCATCTCACCAAAACTACTTTCCCATTTTCTTCAAATCAGAGCCACCACGTGAAAACAATATGAATAGTGTGGGTCCGAAGACCACAACAGTTAACAGTCTTGGTACCTCCAATGACTTATCTTCTCTCTCGAAGCATCTGCCCATACTAGCGGATGTGTAACAGGCAATCAACCACTCTAGTAGTGCAGAGCTTTCTATCCATCCTGCTAACATTGTGACAGTGGAGTCTTCTTCTCCAGAACAATGAAACAAGCATACCTCCAGTAATAGTAAACACCAGTCTACGCAGGCTTCACAAACCGAGCAATGGGTCAACTTTATTTTGCCATTGAATGCAGACGAGTTTATGCTAATGTACGCTCCTTCTAGGGCACCTCCACTGGGGCTAATTCTGCACACCAATCACCTTGCAAATCTATCCGGACCGCCTTTGACTCAGACATACTCATTCGCACCGCAAATGCTGTAGGTAATTACAGCACACCACAAGAGGCAAAGCCATTGGAAAATCTGCTTGCACAGCCTACCTCCCCTGGTAATAGGCAGTAGTGGTCTGGCTCGATAAACCCCCAAAAATCTGTTTCGGAGAACCATGAGACCTTTTAGATTACAATCTGAGGACCAGAGCAGTCGATACTGAAAGGGGCATCCCAAACAGCATAATACTATATCCTGAATATGTTTCACGTGGGAAAGAAGATATAACCTCTAATGATATAGATTGCATAGCCTTTACCACAGGGCTAAAGGATGAACTAAAGGAAATGACTGAAATCCATTTCTTTAATTAAAGCATTAGTTACCAAATTTACTCAGAAAACAGATGCTCGAGCAATGGGGAATAAGGATTGTCGAACCTATTAGGACTTAATATCCATTGGTCTTTGAAGCTTCTCGACAGTACACAAGATATCACCATAGAACGAGATCTTTCCCCCACAATAAGTTGCTTCTGCACTTTGCCATTGGGCAACACATCTCACAAAAACTGCAAAACAATTTAATAATAAAGTGGCAGCCACATCAGCACAACTTAGCCTCAACATCCATAAGGGAAAAAAACCAAGATCCTTAAGGCTAACACGGCCAGCACAACTGCACAACTGCAGTCACTCTTCCAGGCGATGCACTGGAAGAGACTGAGGCCTTCACCTACCTGGGCAGTGTCATAGACAAGCAGGGCGGCACAGATGTCAACGTCAAGGCAAGAATCAGCAAAGTAAGGCCTGCTTTTAATCAGCTAAAGATGATCTGGAGATCCGAGGACCTAGCGCTGCAAACCAAGGTCAGGCTTTATAACAACAACGTAACATTGGTCCTTCTGTATTGACCAGAAACTTGGAGAACAACAGTGACCACCACCTACAAAAGCCAAACCTTCATCAAAACCTGTCTGAGGAAAATCCTCCAAAACCACTGGCCAAACACCATCAGCCTATGACAGCAGACATTCCAACTCCCTGCTCATGAAGAAATCATGAAAAGACACTGGGGCTGCATAAGTCACACCCTCTACAAGCCCACATCAAATACCATCAGGCAAGCCCTCACCTGGCACCCTCAAAGGAAAAGGAAAATAGGAAGGCCAAGAAACATCTGGCATCGAGGCCGTGAGGCTGACTGCAAGGAGATGGGTTACACCAGGAGTCAGATTGAAAGAAAAGCCCAGGACAGAGATGGCTGGAGAGTCCTGGTCAATGGCTTATCCTCAAGGAAGGGTAGTAGGCATTAGTAAGTAAGTAAAGATTTTGAATTAGGCATAAGGGCCTGCTGCCTAGCAAGTTTTACAGTGAATAACTGTGCCTGGCTCCCAGGTGCCATCCAACACCAGCCCTAGCCTAAATTCAAGCAAGCATTCCAACATGTTAAATATTTGCTCATGGAACATCAAGGTACATAATAACTTAATCTCTTCACCTTTATATCTAAAACATCTACGATCCTTTTATACAGTTTGTCTACAAGAGATCTGGCAAGTGAGCTCAATCCCTTAGCCAGATCACACCAAGTATCGATCTTCAGCAACAAGGTCAGCGAAGGGCGGTAGTCCCTCTGGTGGTGTCTCAATACACATTCACAATCAATTGGGCTTTACCGCCACTATCTTGGCCGAACTAAAAGGTGCGATCATTGTACTAAAACTCACCACATTGGCTGAGCTAAATAGCTCACTGTGTTCCTTGGTGCTCGCAAATCAACCCCAATCCAGATAAGAAAAGGGAGATGATAGAGTATTTAATCAACACCCTGAACCAATTAAGACCCATCAACTTGAATTCTGAATGTATTTTAGCAGGTGACTTTAATGCTAACCTGCTAACAATAATGAATGGTCAGGAATGGCTTGATATTTAAGATAAGCTATGGGAACTTCCACCATTAAATGTAACATTTCCAACTTGAAGCTCAAAGCTCTACAGTACTCTAACAGCTTCCCTGAATGCCCTAGGTTTTAAATAATTCAATGTATGAAGCAGCACTGATCAGGACGCTGCATATAGGCACACGTTGCCTCAAAGACTGACAACAATTGACTATCTGTGAGTAGCAACTCAAAATTTCCACTATGTGTTAAATTCAAAATTGGCCAAAATGCTAAGGACATCAATCAGATCTGGAAATTGTTAGAAGGATCTAGTGGGGTGGTGGCCCAAATGTCAATATGACTGAGCAAATACAAACAAACTTCCATGTCCTCAGAAACAGAATTCACACAATTAACTGAAGGATGGTCTGAATTAATGAATGGTCTGTTAAAGACTCTTGCCCCTTCGCTGCTAAGTTCATGGGCCCACTCCTCCTAATGCCCACGCTCTACAAAAAAAATCAAGATTTCTTACTGCAAAAAAGACACCTAAACTGAAGTATAAGAGCTGCGCACAAGGAACAAACTTATACAGCCTTAAAGGAGGAACTTAAAACTCTACGAAAAAATGATCGGCGTTGCATGTATGAAGAAAAACAGCAGGCACAGGATGCTCAATGGGAAGCTGTTTTCCAAGCAATAAAATCAAAGGATTCTAAATAATTCTGGCTCTTAGTTCACAATCTACCAGAGAGCCAGCCTAAAAGAGAATTATCTAACATCCCAGCTTCCAGATGGTTGGTAAATATCTTCTTGCTGTTCGTTGACCCTCTTATTTTGCTGCCTGTGCCAATGACCAACCAAGACACGTCTACAGCTTGCGCACTTTGCACAACCTTGGATCTAATCATGGAGGACATGGTTTTTAATACCTGGGTCACAATGACCTCGTCAGGCACTCCCAGCTCAAATGGTCTCCCAGCTAGCGTTTTTAAGGCTCCATAATTAGAATGGTCAAATTGGCTGACCCCCCTGTTTAATGACTGTTAAACCAGGAATCAGGTGCCAGAGAGTTGGCGGGGTTCTATCCTAGTTCCAATTCACAAAAAGGGCTCCTTTGACAAGCCAGAAAACATCTGCTCCATTGCCTTACTGGTTGTGGAAGGGAAGCGCTTTACAAAAATCCTGAATAAAGAACTAGAGGAATGGGCAAATGATAAGAAAATTATCGCAGCCACAAAAACAGGTTTTCAAAAGGGCTATAGAACGGAGGTCAATCTGTTATGCATAAAAACACTGATGAGCCATGCATTAATAAAGGGTGCAGGCCCTCTTTTGAACACATTTATTGACTTTGCCACAACTTTCGATAAAGTGGACAGAGGTCTGCTTTGGGCCAAACTATCAGCTTGGGGCATTCCCTTGCATGACTTGACTGGCATCATCAGCCTCTATACAAATACATGGGTGAAAATGAGAGTATTCACCAAATGATTCACATCAGTGTAGATCCATACAAATAGAGGTCTCAAGCAGGGCTTTATTTTGTCCCCATTACTTTTTAACTTGTATTGAGCAGACTTGAATGACCACCTAAGCACAGCTAAAGCATTTCCTCTCAAAATCACATTGACATTAATTGTATGTTTTATATTGATTGCTTGGCATGTTGTTGTCTCTCTAAACAAAGTGTTCTTTACATTAATTGGATGCTCCAAAAACAATTATTTCGTCATATGATATTGATAATCAGTGTTGTTTATCTTTTCAACACAACTTACATAGACTGTGATTCATCTTTCCTCTAAATAACTGTCACAGACCATTTTTTCATTCCCGCACTGTACCCAGGTCTGGTGACGATCATTGGGTTACCCCATTATTATGTAATGGGTCTCAAAATCACAGGCAGAAGTCTGCATTTACTGCAATGCGCTGATGACATTGGATCAAACAGCAATAGGATTACAAAGATCCCTGACTAGCCTGGCAGACTACTGCAAAGTTAATAAGCTTAACAACAACAATACAGCAAAAACTAAGATTCCATCTTTTGGCAAAAGTAATATCAAATACGAGGCTTGGCTGATAAATTGCCAGAAACTAGAGTTTCTAATGTTACATATCTTGGAGAATGGCTAAAGGACTGAGGTCGTCCATCTGTGCAAATTAGCATTGACATCTATGGCAAACGCCCTCATTTTTGCCTTCCAGTGCCTCTTTAAAATTCTCTGGGCCCCAGACCTTTCTGCAATTTGTAAAGTTATCAACAGTAAACCAATGCCTACTCTGTCATATGGCTCATTTCTCTACAAAAATTGCTTATCAAGCTGGTCGGATCTGGTGCAATGTCAATGTTATAGACGTTTATTCCACTTACCAACATGCATGGTGCAGGCCCAGATTTGTTTGGAGATAAATCTGGCTTGATTATGTGCTCTATGCACGTTTTCTTTCTCCTTGTGTCAAGTTAACAGCAGCTAGGCCAGGGTCCATCAAGCAGCTTCCTTGGGACATCAAGATAAAACCTCAGAAACACACACATTCTACTAGGCTGCGATCAATCGGCTTGCAGTCAAGGAGTTCATCCAAGCGGCATTACCACCGAAAAAGCTATCAATACTGTTGAAAAAAGCAAAGCTATTGTCAGCTCCAGATGATCTACTAGCTATTCACTCACAAATGCACAATCATATCACGGCGGACTTATACCAGCTGTTAACTCTGCTATTATATTTATGATGTCCATTAAAAGTTCATTTTAAGGCACAATTACTTCAGCTGCTGCTTGGCTTTGACCCCGCTGAAAGCATATAAATGCGGTTTATTAACAGGTGGGCAGGATGTTTCATGCAGGGGGTGTGGATCTCCGATAGAGTCTCTCACCCACATCCTCTGCTTCTTCCTTTCCATCTAGACGATACTGGCTTGTACCTATTTTCAGACAGTTGACCACCAGATATTGTAAAGTAGCATGTGAAGAAGGCATCAAGGAGAGTCATGTCAATTAACTGCAAGATTATTTTTTTTGATAATCAATTTTATTTATTTTTCAACAAAAATACTGATACAAACATGACCACTGTTCATCAATTTACACAATAGTGGCAATACATGCTGACAGTTGATCTCCACATCTAGTCCATAATAAGCCCAGTATCTACCCAAAAGTTCTCATAATTCTGGAGGCAGCTTCTGGCTCCTATCACCGATGTGGGGGTCCGGGCCTTTCAATTGTGGGCTATGTCCCTTTTGGCCACCAGCATCATCAGCCCAATGAAAATCCATTGCATCCTCTGATCGCACACATCTTTCAACAATACCAGCAGAGCAATCCTGGGAGTGAGATTGAGGCACAGAATTGCAGAAAGCTCCTTCCAGACCATCTCCCAAAAGGGAACCAATCTTGGGCAGGACCACACCATATGGAGAAAATCTGCCTCTAGTAATGAACAATGGGCACAACTGGCCTGGGAAACCCTGTTGATTTGATAAAGGCGCTGTGGACTCATGTATGCTACATTAAGGTAGCTGAGCTGGACCAATCGGAGACGCACAGGGATAGCCACATCCGTGGGGACTATTCTGGCTTCACACCAATACTCTTCTCCGAGTTCATCCTCCCAGTCCTCCCATCTCCTATGCAGCCCAGGGAAGCGGTCTGGAGCATTGATGACTAGAGAGTGGTAGATCTGGGAAATGTCTCCCTTACCAAGCCTCCCCATCAACAGTTTAGCCTCAAGGGGGCTAATCTCTGGGATTAGCCTGCCCGGGGAAATATTGGCTGATAGGGTGTGTTGCAGCTGCAGATACTTATGGAACTGGGTGCGGGAGAGCTTATATTGCTTTTGCAGTGCCTTTGAACATGTGTACACCACTGCCCACCCAAACGTTCCCAAGATGAGCGATACCTATTCTATCCCACTGGGTAAAGCCCTCCAGACCGGCAATGTGATGCAACCATGTCCCCTGCCACAAGGGGATCAACTCAGTAAGTCTGTGGTCTCAGCCTATAAAGCAGAGTGCTGCCCTCCAACTCAGTAATGCCACCTTGGTACTGTCAGGAATGGTTAGAGGTATCAGGCCCCTATAAAGCAGGCCCAGCTGTCCATATAGGCCCAGCAAAGCTTGCTCCACCCGGTAGGTTGGGTCATCCCATCCCCCATTGAACCAGCCATTAAGAGCAACCAACTGCAAGACCAGGTGCTAACAATAGAGGTCTGCCATGCCCATCCCTCCTTCATAGGGAGAGTGATGGCCATTGACGAAGGGCACTTGAGGGTGACCTCCAACTCAGAGAAATGTGTTTACTTTTGAAGCCAGGGCCTGGAACCAACTGCAGGGGGTGGGATAGAGAAAATTTGAGGTAATATATAGAAAATGGGGAAAAAAAATTATTTTAAAAAGGGCAATTCTCCCGAGGGCATTTAATGGCAGGCAACTCCACTTCTATGGATATCCATTCATCCGGGAGACCATGGGGGTCATGTTAAGGCTCCAGGCCAAATCCGGAAAGCGGGAGACAAAAACACCTAAATATTTAAAGGACAAGTGGCGCACTGGGATTGCAGATCGCAAGGAACAACAGTCTGCATCTCCAGCAATGGACACCAGCAGGAACTTAAACTCATTCACCTGGAGGCCAGAGGCCTCCCCATACAGTTGTAAGATCTCCATACAGAGGTTCGTAGCTCGACCAGGAACACCAAAATATCATCAGCATAGAGCGCAATGCACTCCTCCGGGCCAACGTCCCACGACCATCCTCGAATGTGAGCATCACAACAGATGAGGAGCGCTAGGGGCTCTATTGCCAAGGCAAATAAAAGGGAGAGGGGAGGAACCCTGATGGGTGTCTCTGGGGATCTGGAATGGCGGTGACATTGCTCTGTTTACCTGGACTTGGGCCGTGGAGTTGGCATAAAGGAAGCCAACAAGTGTGTGAAAGTGAGCCCTAAGTTCAGCCCTCTGCAATACCGCATCCACATAGGACCAGTCAAAGGTATCAAAGCCTTTTCAATATCTACTAGTAGCAGTGCTGAGGGACCACGAAGGTGAGGCCCTTCGGATAAAATGCTTAGTGCCCCTGTTTGGCAAAAAGCCACATTGATCAGGGTGGACCAAGTAGGGCAGGATATGGGATAGGCAATTAGCCAATACTTTGGGAAATACTTTGACATCGGCATTAATAAGTGAGATAGGCCTATATGAGGGGCAGCTGTCTAACGGTTGGCCCGATTTAGGGATCATGACAATCGTTTCCGCGTCCAGTCCTGTAATCCCTTGCTCCGCCACCTCAGCATAAAGCGCCGACAGATGGGGAAGGAGAAGAGTCCGGAATTGACTAAGGTACTCCACCGGTAAACCACCAGGGCCCAAGGTTTTCCCACGAGTCATGGTGGAGAGCACCTCTTCGATCTCCTCCTCCGTGACTGGCTGATTCAGATTTTTAGCTAGTGACAGGGGATTGAGGAAAGTGAAATATCTTGAAGCACTGCATGGGCAATCTCCTGAGGGGGTTGTGGCATCTTCGCATCTAATGTGCAATAATTGTCTGAAAAAAACTCAAGCCACCGCAGGGGCCTGCTCATGGAGGTGACCCTCAGCATCTCAAATTGAGGGCAATACTCTAGAGGCCACATCCCTTGTAGGTAGCCAGTATAAGAGTTTCCCTGATTTGTCCCCTTGTTCGTTCACTCATTGTGTCGAGGCTCTTCAGCACTGTCTGACCTCTCCTTGTGAGATTTGACGTAGGCGAGACCTCACGTAGACTAATTGACGGTCTAAGCCAGGTGAGGGCTGCCGCTGCGCCCTCCGCTCCAGGGTGAGAATCTGGGTCCCCAGAGTCGTTGTCTGTGACATACCCCTTAATCAACCCCCTAAGGGCAGGTTTGCTGGCTGCCCAGAGTGTACCAGGGAAGTCACTGTTCCCTCCTTCACTTCAAAGTATGAGTGGATCTCCATTTCAATTAAGTCTGAGCTTTCTTGGTCATTAAAATACCAAGCATTAAATCGCCACATGCAGGGTGAAGTGTCGTCGCGAGCGGGTTGAATTGAAGTAGGAGTGGGGCATGGTCCAAGATACCTTTGGGTAGGGTCTCAATCTCTGAAAGCTGAAGGACGTCCGCCGCTGGAAGGCACACCAGGTCTATGTGCAACAGGGTCTTATGCGCTGCTTACGTGTGTGTATAAGTGTTGGTCTGTGGGTGCAACGTACACCATGCATCACAGGTTTCCATCGACTCCGCCCAGGTCAAAAGCTGTTGGGAGTGCAGCTGACACCCCAGCCAGATGTGTCCTGCTTGGGATCCGGAATGGCATGGAAGTCACCCCCCACCAGTGTGAGACCCAGGGTAAGAATCTATAGAAGGGACTTAATTGGTTATAGTGTGGGTTGGAGCTACAGCATCTGAGGGAGCCCCCTTCGGTTCCCTCAAACACTCTGCCACCCGGCCCCTCTCGAAATCAAGCAGAAGGCTTGAAGGCAGCTGTCAGGCCACGGATGATGAGGGTTATTAGAAGAGGGACCAGAGCAACTCTATTTTGTGGCTGCCATCTTGCCCGCCTCGGCAACTGCAAGATTTTTAAAAATTCATGAAGGCTGTTACAACGATGTTGAACACCGCGGTGCCACAGAGCTAGTGGGCTGTTTATTACTAATTTGCAAATACAAAATCATTGTTTTGGCAGCACATTAATGCCCCTTACTGGACAGTTTCTTTCCATCTTTAGTTATTCTGTCCACCATATTTGCTGTTGCCAGTGTAAACCACTGCTTGCACATACAGTAGGGATGGCCTGCAGAATTGGAGGAATGTAATAATTACACGTTACTATTGTACCGCAGAATTACTAATAAATTCTGCCACTCCGCCAATGGAGATCAATGAATCAGCACTAATTAAAGCCCATTCACTTGTGCAGAACCTGACTCTGGTAAAGACAAAGCTGCAATTCCCATTTTACCTTCACCTCCATTCCCATTGGCTCTGTCACAGACAAGTAACACACATTCCACGCAGTACATAGAATGTTGATCATGTATTCGCAACTTTCCCTCCAGACGTTTGTTTGGAAGCAGTTCAACTGCGAGTGAAGAAATAGATGTCCGAGATTTAACCCGGCGCTGAAAATCAAACAAATATAAGAGGTACACAATCACAAACGCTTATTGCCTGTGGAGGTTATGAGAGCATAGCAAATACAGGCGAATCCTCCCTGGACCATTGCTTTTATTATGGAGAACTATGAAAGCGGGGGCGTGGTTTGGAGCCCAAATAAGATGTCAGCTCTCATGTGTGCTCCGACGAGCCAGTCATTCTCCTGACCTTTATTCGCCCCGCAATTGTCACCAAAATGCCCCACGAACAACTGGGGAACTCAGGAATGCACAAGAGGGCAGAAATCCAGCTGTTCCTACCTTTCAACAATGGTGGATGAAAAACAAAGTACCTTCACTAATCATTGGCCCCCATATAGATAAACCCTGTGCTGTACTGGTATGCTGCGCAGGGCAATTACTACTACACACCCTCCATCCTCAAGTAATTCATGCAAAGAGTAAATACTAAGCAGTGGATAGTTTAGTGATAGCTCACACTTCTACAGTGAACCTTTGCATCACCAGGGCAGGACACTCTTCGGAGTAACAGTCGCGTTTTATAAATCTCATACACAGATATAGACAGGGCTAGTGGCAGGAAGCTCGTGTGTTTAGGACCCCGGGGACTCCGCTTGGGCTCAGGCAGGGCTCTGAAGTGTGCTGATGTTTCAGCCTGGGAGTTCTTGGTCCTGTTCATTCCCAGGCGGAGGAGAGGCATGTCAAGGACCGCGACTTCCCTGCTTTCTACTTTGGCAATGGGACAGGTAGCCCCTGTCCGCACTGTGGAGTAACTGGCTGGCGGGAGGCAAGGGTCGGACCTGAGCCCTGTGGAGTAGAGTGAAGTAGTGCTGGGGCTTTGGGATGGGCTCCCCTAACCCCAACCTTGCTCCTGCCCTGGTCCTAGGGGTAGTGTATCTCACATCCTGCAGCCACTTTTCCAATACGGCTCCTGAGTTCTCAGGTAGGGACGGAGCAACAGTGTTCCCCCTTGATAAAACTAATCTCTCCTCTGGGCTTGTAGTGGCGATTCAGAGCTGTGGGTTTCGTTGTAGACTGGTGTAGTAAGTTGTGTTTATTTTCTCAGTCAGGGAATAGGTATTGTTTTTCCGTACAGGACTTTCAGGAATGTGTTTTACTTTCTGCTTCTAGTTGCAATGCAGTGAATTTAGTTCTAGTAGGACGTTTACATGGTCTGTTCTTAACCTGTGGATGCTATTCCATACTTTATATTAGAGCACATGCAAGTTGTGTTTTCCATGTTGTATGGAGGGGGGATGGCTGTCTTCAGTAACAGGAACACTTATCCTGTGCACAAAACAGAGGCCAACAACCGGTGCGGAGCATTTCGCCTCTCCCCTCACAAGTGGGCAATCCTACCAGCTGAACAAAGCATTCCTCTTGGTTGACAAGCCTGGGGGCAATGTGACTGAGTAGGACTCTTTGCAGCTGTTATACCAGCGCTGGTCTGGCTGTACAGAAGCAAGAGTTCTGAGGGGAACACTTTATGACTTTCACAAATGAGCCTGCTTTCCTCAGTTCCTTGTAAGCCTCAAATATACCAACCCTTCTTCCTTATCCTCTCCCCGCATTTTTCTTGTGATATGCGCTGCGTGTGTTGGCTAATTCTGTCAGTTGGTATGAGGATGGGTGCTTTGAGGGGGAAGCTTGCATGTCTGCTACTTGTTGCTAGGGGTGGCTGGAACTCTGCGGAGTTCCACGGGGTAAAACTCAGCGAGTTCCGCCCACCTCTAATATACAGTCGTTGACGCGAATAGCACCAGCACTTTAATTATTCTGAGGAGAAATTACTGTATTTAATATGGTCTTGAAATAAATATTTATTGTCTTTGCAAGGCTGGGAACTATTGTGTTGCTAATTTGTACAGCAGAGTTTCACATGAATTAGGAGGACTTATTCAATTCCAGCAGTTGATCCACTGGTTTACAGTTGCAGACTCCAAAACTAAATAGTAATTACATTTTAACTGTCTGTGAGGGAGATCGATGGAACCACTCGATAAGAACATAAAATCTCAAGGGATTTAATCATGCAGCCCTTTGCACATATATTACTATGTTATGCACTATCAGTCATTTGCAAATGTTGTTGTCATTCATGAAAAATATTCTGTTTCTGTTTGTTCTGTAGCTGCTAATATAGGCCGACTTTGATGTCAATAAGCGCTTGCACACGCTTCTTACTTGTACTCTTTTAATTATGCTTTTTATGGCTTTTATTCATACTAGCTGGCAATTTTTGTTGTGATATGATTTGCAATGAATAATCGTGCAATAAATTAAACTGGAAATTCACTGAAAGAACCAAATATTAAAGTGACCTTATAGTTAGGAATTGTAATTATATCTTACTTTACATTAAAAAAAAACCCTTAGAAATTCATTAAAAAACAAAATGTTAAAGGGACATTAAAGTTGGGTGAAAATGTCAGTTAAAACATACCATTTTTAACTATTAAGACCACTGAAATTCACCAGTTACAGATATCTGAAGTAACTGTAACTCACGCCCTAAAGTAACTATTACTTACGCCCTTGCCATCCACTGTCAATTACCTCACATATTACATCACTCGTACATGTTCTATGACATCATTGAAAATGCCATTCCAACATCTGAGATTACATCAGTGATGATAAACTGTGCATGGCAGAGGCGCGAGTTATAGTTACTTTATAGTCCAACATTCTTAGACAGCTGAAGGGCGGAGTCAGTCATGTTATAAATTGACCTAGTGAATGATAAGGGACAAAACTGTAGTGGGATGCATCTAGTGCTCTGAGCTATCTCAACAGCAACCAAACATCACAGGTTAAAACTATAGTTTTTCAGTCAAAACCTACCAGCATCAGTGCATCATCCATTCCAAAGTAGATACCGTCAGGGACGTCTATACCAATTGAATATTAGGAATTGTAAATGGTGAGCCTAAACATCAGCCAACCTTAGCTGCATTTTAGTTAAAATATTTATTTGGGCCGCATTAAAGGTGCATGTAATCATACAAGTTAACACTGTACATTGAATGGAGTGAGGTTGGAAGGTTTGAAAGTACTGTGCTTTGTTTGCCATCAGCAATTGAAGGTTGTCATGTTTGCTTAGAGCTATAATCTGTGTGATGTGTGCAGGAAAACTGATTTGCATAAGCTGGAAGTTGCAAGCTCTTGCAAGCTGAACTATGTGCACTGTATGAACGTGCTCATTATATGTTTGGTGGCAAGAAGGCAGTTTGCCTTGGGCTTGATAGAAAACCCTTTAGTGGCGAGCTCTCTGACTAAAGCTGAATAATAATAACAAGGTTGATTTGTAGAGAATATGCCACAATCCGATGTGCTATCAGGTACTAGAATAGCAGGTGTTAGTATCATTCCAATATATGATGCAAGTTTATCAACACCAAAGTGAGGACATTCTGTGCCAGATGAGTGTGAACATAACCTGCAGACAGATATCTTGAATACTGTGCAATAGTGTCAAGTTTTATTCAATTACACTGCTCAGTGTGAACATATAATTAGCAGATATACATCTTGAACACTGTGCAAAAGTGTTGTGCTTTTTTATATATTACATTGCTCTATAGTCTGTTTGCAAGCACACAGATCAGCTCTCACCAGAGTCAATTGAACTCATGCAGGCACCCCACTGAGCTCATTTAGGTAACCCTCTGTGTTAATGTAGGCATTGGATTGCAATTCTGCAGACACACAGTGGAGTCCCTGCAAACGCCCAACACAGGTACTGCATGGACTACACTGACGTACCATAGAAACAAAACAAATATTCTACTCTTACCTATTTGACCTATAAAATTTAAGTTAATGTGGCTCTTGCAGTTGTCAATGATCAGTTGTGCTACTGATGGCACCGAACAGACTTCTGCAGACACCAGTGAGCCTTGCAAGAACCACACTGAACAATTTTAAGCACCACACTGAAATGTAGTATGAAAGTCGCTAAAATCCAGCACTCACCCAACTGGGTGTGATCGAGTGAGTGTGTGAATGTATATTGTGTGCCTGGTAGAGTGGGTATATGAGGGCTAACCTTTACGTAATTAGGCTCATCAGTGACATGTTGATGATCATTCTAGAGGACAAAGATATTTCCCCTGATATACCGGTGCTCCATTAGTGACAAATTCTCTCAATTCGATGTGGCATGCTAGCATCACTCCATAACAGAGGCCCATCCATGATATATCGTGGGCATGCATCACAAACTTTTAGCTGACCCTGGAATAATAGCGGCCCATCCTTGACTAACAAAGGATGTTCTTGGTATAATTCTGTCTGTCAGTGACGTGATTAAGGAGAAAACCCCTGCCATGTTATTAGTTTCCTATGTATTTCATGATGTTTAATGGACATGAAGTGGCAGAATCTCTAAATGTGCGACAGTAGTGGATATTGGGTGAAAATGACAAGTTGAAAATTAGTGGCTAGATATGAATTTTCTAAAAAAAGAAATCAGATATATAGGAGCTTCTGTTTGAGGGAATTAAACATATTGATCCAAAATGTTTTTGTTATTTCAAGGATAAATATTTGTAGTTTAAGAAATTAGCAAACTGATAAAACCATAGTGTTGGACCTGTCAGCCTTAAGGTGGTCTTCCCCCAACCTTTTGCCTGCTTCCCTCTACTTTTTGCTGGATCTGTTTGTTGGCTTTAAGACTCTGAGCACTTCACCACTGCTACCCAGTGCTAACGTGCATGTGCTTTTCCTCTAAACATGTTGACATTGGTGTATACCTAATTGACATATTTAGTTTACCTGTAAGTCCCTTTTAAAGTGGTATACCATAAACCCAGAGCCTGTAATCTAAATGCTACTTGTGGGCCTGCAGCACTGATTTTGCCACCCACACAAGTAGCCTTTCAAACCTGTCTCAGGTGTGCAGTTTACTGCCGCTTTGACTTGGCATTTAAAACCTCTTGCCAAGACTTAAAATCCCCTTTTAATACACATAAGTCACCTCTAAGGTAGGCCCTATTTAAAACCTCTTGCCAAGCCTTAAACTCCCTTTTATTACACATAAGTCATAAGTCACCTCTAAAGTATGCCCTAAGTGACCCCAAGGGCAGGGTGCTGTGTGACTAAAAGGCAGGACATGTACTTTTAAGTTCTACTGACCCTGGCAGTGATAAAAAGCTAAATTCATTTTTCAACTCTGCTATGAGGCCTACTCCTTCCATAGTCCAGCATTGGCAGTTCCTTAAAACACCTTTCTTAGCTGTAACTCCTGATTTGAAAGGAGTAGCTACTTCATGTTTAATATATTTGGAATCATGATGACAAATCCTGTTTAATGTTAAAGCTGAATTTACCAATACCATTTTAGAAATGCCACTTTTAGAAAGTCAACATTTATCTGTGGGCCTTGCAGTCGCCTTCCAATACACGTCTGGGCTGGGTGACAGCTACACTTTGTGCATTCCCTCTAGACAGCCACAACACAGGAAGGGCTGGGTGTGACAGGAGATTCATCTGCATTCATTTACATACTGATAGCCTTCCTGGGCTGAAAGGAGGAGAGGTGGTTCACACTTACATCTGAATAGGCTGTGTCCTGCTCTCACACAAAGGGCTGATTTACCCCCTACTGGTAGCCTGGAGACAGGACTGGGCTGTCCAATACATGTCTGGGGTGTGTGACAGCTACACTTTGCACATTCCCTCTAGACAGCCACAAAAACAGGAAGGCGAGGCTCATCCACATTCTAAGCACTCATCTGCATTCTGATAGGTCTTCCTGGGCAGGTAGGAATTGGAGGGACTGACACTTAGACTTCAATAGGTAGTGTCATGTCCAGACACAAAGCACTGATTTGCCACCCACGTTTAGTCTGGCAAACAGGACTGGGTTAAAAGGGATCCTTGTGCACTTCAGAGAGTTCCTTTGAAGTTACCCCCTGCATCAAAGGCACTTTTGAGTATATGTACTAGGGCTTTGGCCCTATCAAATCAGTACACTGCTGGACTTGGGGAAGAACTCTGCTGGAGTGAAGACTGCTGTACTGTAGGGATTGCCACTTTGCTGTGACTGCCTGTTGCAAGGAACAATTAGGCTGAGCTGCCCTGCTACCTTCTGATCTTGCCCTGCTGAGGACAAAGGACTGGACCCATCCACTTGAACCCAGAGTGACTCCAAGGGCTTGCTGGCTTGCCTCCTGTTCTAGAAGTCTCGGGGACAGAAAAGACGTCCTCCATCTTCTTCTGTTGCTGATGGCCTCAGCCTTCTGTGAGTCCTGCCCTTGCGTGAGGAGCCCCTCCAGTCCTAGTACCTCAGAGATTGGTTTTCCTGCACCACTGATCTTGAAATTAAGTTTTGGGCTCATTGCAAAGAGGCCTGTTTGCTCTAGAACCGCGTCGCTCGCACGAAGGATCAGGGCGAGCAGGTACAAGATCGTCTTGTTGCACTGCAGCATCGCCACTAGCGACCATGAGCCCACAGCCTGACTGTCGGCGATGCCGAGCGGCTCTTCCCGCTCCACGGACCTCCGCCAGCGACGCACATCATGCTCCTGGCACCCGTATTCCTCGTGAACGGGGCACCTCGCTCATCTTGAGAAGGTAAAACTTCAGCGGGACCTGTATAGAACTGTATCCAACTCACGCTCCATTGCAGTCGGCTTCACTTTTTACATTTACCCTAGTGTAGCGCGACCTCAAGTAACCTTAGAGCTATAGACTTCTAAGCACTGCTTTTACTTATATTCTTTAAAAACTTGTATCTTGACTTCTACAGATTGGATGTTTGTCGTTTTGGTATTGTTTTACTTAGAGATTCTATTTTCTAAATCTGTGTAGAGTCTTTTTGCATTGTTTGCATTGAGTTACTGTATTTTAAGTGTTGTACAAATACTTGACACTATCTGACTTACCCTGACTGGGGTGGTGGTCCCTACTTGGATATTTATAGTGCGCACAGCTACCCAGTCTGAAACATATTTGTAGTTGATAGTAATGTGGCAACAATTCATATTGAATTTAGGGGTGGGCTTAACTGGTGTAATTTTCTATAGCATAATTACCCATAACTACCACAAATTACTCGTAATTATGCATAATTAAGTAAGAAGAGTAATCCAGCATTTATCTCTATTTTATACTGCAAAATGCACCCGCGCATCCAAAATGGGCCAGAGGATGCATTTTGAGCTAAGAAAATAGCACTAAATGTTACAGGATGCAAACAGCAGCAGCCAACAGCCTTTTTCTCTCTCTAGTTTATTGTTCCTGTGCTCCTGCAGGAGGATTTTTGCTCCAAATAATTTAATTACTTAAGCAGGCCTAATTGAGTAATTTAAGTAATTTTGCATCACAAGAGTAATGAGTAATTACAGAAATTACTCCAATTACCCCGGTGTAATTAACATTTCGCCTAGGCCTAATTGAATTGAGTTTGGGAGACTTTGCTTATATTGGTTTCTTGGACCCAAAAGGCACTTTTACGTATGGTTGTCACCTCATGGCTTGCATGAAGTTGTTCATCATTAATATTGGTAAGTCTTTTTTGCTATCATCACTACTTCTGTCTGAATACTGAGCGTGTAAGATTGATGTAACCAGTCTGCTCTCTGAGCCTGCAAGCTCTATGTAATAGAGAAGTACCATTGCTGTACAAATCTCTAAGATTTGTCTAGCTTACTTCTCTATGTCCTGTAATTATGTACCATATGTATAACTTTGATTTGTTCACTCTTACCCTTTTGATGTAGAACTTGTCATAAGACATGACTGAGAATCTACTTAGAGCCTGATTACAAGTAACAGCGCTATTTATCGCACCTGGTACATAACGGTACCTTAGGGTTCATTATTTATTGGGAGGTATGAATAGCACCAGTTACCAGTTATTGGGGAATAACATTTGGATTTCGGTGTTTAACACACCAAAATCGGCATGGTACGATAATTACTGTACATATTTACCCTGTTAAATTTCAGCAGGTTTGACGTGTCGAAATGTAACGAAGCTTGAGGTATTTAACGCATCCGATAATTATTGGATGCGTTAAATACCTTCAAACTCGCAATTCCGACCCATGCGTAAACAGGGGTTTTATGCTTGGGTCGGAATTTAACAAGCAACTTGTAATCAGGGCCTTAGAAGGGCCATGGTGAAAATCTGAAATGAAGCTAGATGATAAAAAAACATTTTGAAACACATTGGGCCCCATGACCTTATATAACTTTATTTTTTGAACTATATGAAATACAGCACTTTAGCCAACTTTTAGGAGATATAATTTAGAAAATGTGAGGGTTTTTTGCAACCATACTTCTATGTTTTCCTTAGGAGAGTCCCAACACACCCAGGAAGGGCAAGGCTTGCCTGGCACATCACAAAAGTATTCGAATTATATCATCAGTGCCCTTTCAAATTCTTTTAATTTAAAGATAATTTGTGCAGAGATTGGGCTTCTAAATGAACACTTTGCCCTATTTTTTACAAAAACGTTGCAGCATGGAACCCTTGCAGAAGGTTGTGCTCTTAAGCTTTGTGTTCTTGCCTGTTCAAATTTGAAAAAGGTATTATCACACCTCACCACTTTCAAGGTTCACCGGCCGCCACTGTCAAACTACTTATGATTATATGCAGGTTGGACTAAACAAATGTGACATTACTGATGAGCAACGAATCAGTCATAATCCTCATTGGAGGCTAAGTTCACAGCGATTTTTACTAGGTAGTATGCAAAGTCGGCAATGCTGGACTGTGTCAACTTCAGGAAGTTTTCCTAAAGTTTGAGAACATCAAGAACTTCAATAATTTGGTGAGGTTTTAAAAAGAAGTGGGTTGCAAATACAACAAAATATTTGCTTTCCCAGTAAATAATATTTTGTGTGGTAACATTCTCAAATCTATTGCAATTTGTTTCAGAAAACTTTCTCTGCAGGTAAAGGTTTTGCAAAGTTGACAATCTTTAATAAACTTTGCAGCTTCACAAAGTTGCAAAGTTTTCAAATCTGTCAGGACGGGAATTTGTTTATTGTTTTAAATTAAGTTATACTGAAGTTTGCTGACTGGCTTTGACAGCAGGCATTAGTCATTGTACTGCATATTTAGTTAATAAACAACCTTTGTTGTGCTCAAATCTAACAAAGACAGACAGCGACGCCTTGTGGGCAGACTGCCATAAGTGCTGGTGTTGACAATTAAGTGCTGGTGCCGAGCACCAGAAACCCCCGGCTGAAATGAAGCACTGGTCCCCCAGGGGTGTAGCATGTAGGGGTAACTGTAATGTGTGTAAGGAAAATATAAGCTAAAATGATCAATCTTTTTAGTATCACATGTGTGAACAGTTTTAGAGGGACAGAAAAGACAAAACATGGCATGGTTGTGTACAGTTTGCCCTATTTAGCACTCGTCTTTCATACTAGATTATTGTACTTTTATGTTGGGGCAAAGATAATAAGATAAGAGTTTAAGAATTAGTATGAGTGGCAGCACCTCTAAAGGTCCTCCTCCATTTCTCCCGCAGCCTGCAATATTAATGTTGCACCTGTTTTTGCCAGTATTTTAAAAGACATATGTATGTCCATAAATTACAAGGCGGGAGATTCATTCATGCTGTGAGATTGCTATAACGTTTACTTAGTTGGGGCATCATTCAGAATGAGCGGAGTCCTTTTATAGTCAACATGGCCTGCATGTGCTTAGTTTGTAATGTCATGTCTAAAGTAGTAAAAGGGTGCCATGATTCCACACAAATATGTTGCTGCCTACTAGTGGAAAAGAGTTGGGGTAGAGGCTAGTAAGGATTTTCATTGGGTAGTGGTGTCAAGACCTGAACCTTAAAAAAAATGCGTAAACAGGATCATTCTCTAGGAGTAAGGAGTCATTAAGCTGAAGGACACAGGAGCTCCAGGGGCCTCAACAAAATGCCTGACAAAACAAACTCTAAGCACAGGTAGTTATACCATTCTCTAGCAATGGATATTTACTCAACAGTTCAGTTCTCGGGCAGGACCGTCCCAGTACATTGATACAATTTGTTAAACCGTGGATTCGTTCCACTGAAGACCCTTGAGAAACACTTGCAAATGCCAGAACGAGAACACCCTATCTCACTCCCCAGTGTTCTCATGCCATTCAGAACTGAGCTCTGCAAAATACCTTAATTATTATTGAATATTATTAAAACCACAGTGGTTCTAGGAAAAAAATGTTTTCAAACAACGTAGACCACTAGGCAAACAACACAAGAAAAAAAAGGTACCCACAAAAGAAATTTTCAAAACAGTTACATTTATTAGATTTTTACAAAAATACCAACACAATACAGTATACAAACAAACAATTTGTGCTCATCATGTCCCACTAGACAAACATATACAGAGAATATACAGAGTGAACAGAACATAGTCACAATGGCATATGGTTTCAATTCAATAAGGTTTGGCTGCTTTACAACAGAAACATGACACAGTTAATGTGTTTCCTAATTTGCCAGAGGTGTGTCGACGACGTTTCGACCCTTGCAACTTGTTAGGTCATCATCAGGACAAAAAAATACTTTAAGAGCAAGCACAAAACAAGAGATCTGAAAACACAGAAAATAGGTACACATATATAGTGGGCACCATAAGATCACCAAAACCTTGGTGGTAATAAATCCTGATGGAAATAGATTAGAAGGCAGGCACTCACATGAATTACCACTAAGCAAAACATCCAACACCTCCAAAATTACTAAAGGGCACTCTTCGTTCATATGCAGCCTAACATGGCAAATTCATTACTTAGGAAAAGTGATAGAGCCCCTATCAATACCGTGGCCATATTGAGTAAAAAGAAGGAGAACCAGCCTCTTGCTGTGAAAAAATCCCAAATAACCATACAGGAATTATGCCAGTTTCATTTTATAATCTTCAAGTAAGAAGTGTGTCCCACTAGCGCTGCATGTAATTATTATTGAAGCTCAAGCTTGTATTAGTGCTGTAGCAATGTTTTCACATGACAGAAGCAAGATGGAATCTGTTTAGTTTTTGCATTTGCGGCACATGCACTCATTCTTGACTATCAATTAACTCCACTTCTTTGAAAAGCTGTGTTTATCTTGTTGAAGGTATCATGAAATAATGATCTCTTCTCTGTCTCTTAGATGTGCTTTTTTCACCTCTGTCTCTTTATTGCCTCTCTACCATTCACTTTCCCTTAGCTATCATTCACCCACTTCTGTTTCTTTCGTACCTGTCTCCTTTCTTACTCCCATTTGCCTTTTTCTCACCTCCCTCACACTTTCCACTCCCTCTCTGTAAGCTGCGTCTTTATCACCTCACTTTCATTCTCGCACCACTCTCCCTATTTTTTTCTCTGTCGCTCTCTCTTACCAGAGCCCCTTTCATCTTGCCAGCCTTTATCCTTCCCTGGTTCTCTTTTCCTTCTCCCACTCTGGACTCTGCTGCATTTTTCTGGCATCCTCTGACATCAAGAAACTTGGAGGCACCTTTCCTCTAGTGATGCCTCTCTGCCAGCAGCAATGAAATATTTTGCAAGTTTTTTACTTTCTAGTGTTTCTTTTTCTGCATGGAAAGACAGTGTTGGAAAACCCAATCTCATACAGCAGATTGAAGCCAGGCAGAAGCTGCTGTGCTTTTTCCTGCATGCCTTGGCAGGTAGGTGTTGTAATCCAAAGGAAGTCCAGATGTAGCCAGTTGTATGTTATAACAGGAAGGTTTATTAGCTTAGTTACAGGTGAATAGGATGGTAAGTATGGTAATTGATAGCCCCACCAAGAGCAGCCTCCCTGCTGCTCAGCCTGCACACTCCAACTGACACTCAGAACATCACCAGGCACCCATGCATTCTATGACATCACCAAGCATTCAGCATTCCACTCATCACCAAGCACTCCAGCACTCATCCTGGCTGACCAGTAGGGAAGATGTAGCTAAGGAAAAGGAATGGCAACGGTTAAGTCACAACTTCAGAAGCAGATGGGAGCCCCTTCCAGAGTAATGGTACATGGCCTCCCCGCACATTGCGGAGGCTGTGGGACATTGTATTACACCCCTGCAAAAGCAAGTCATGTATGAGAGAAGTCTCCTAATTTTCCTTCAACATCAGAACTTTGACATGGTTTGACATTATTAATTTCAATTCAGTGCTGATTCATTCAGAAAGGGAAAATCATTGTTTACAGAAACAGGTGTTAAGTCCTCCCCCACACACAGGCAACCTAATTTAAGACCACCCTCTGACTACCCTGTACGGTTGATCAGCCAGATTTATTTGCTCAAATTCCAGCCTCTGCTCTTTTTCCTTAGTGTTGCCTTCTGATATCGACATACGCCTGGCCAATGGAGGGGACAGATGTTCTGGGCGTGTGGAGATTTACTACAATGGTTCCTGGGGAACAGTCTGCGATGATTTCTGGAACATAAATGATGCACGAGTATTCTGCGCACAGCTCAACTGTGGTACGCCTACTGCCGCGCCACTGATGGCCTTCTTTGGTCAAGGTAGTGGACCCATTCTGCTTGATGACGTCATGTGTACAGGCAAGGAATCTGCTCTGTGGAACTGCAACAACAATGGATGGAACAAGCATAATTGTGACCATAGTGAAGACGCTGGTGTCATTTGTTCAAGTAAGTGGTCCGTTCTCCGTTGTAACCTTTATACTTAGCATCTCCAAAATGCCAGCTAAAATAGAAGCTAAAAGTCTGAAAAATATTTAAATTTGCTCTTTACTCGCTCCTGCTTCCCTATCACTGAAACTCTAAAAGGCACCAACACCTACAAGGATACCCCGACTGAAAGTGTGACTGCTTCTGTTCTAATCTTTTACATTGGACCATTCTAAGTGCATTTGCTGCTGCTAGTCCCGGTATCTATTCCCGAGTCCCCACGAAGCCACACAAAAATGAGCTATAAGACTGGGGAGGCGTCTCATATCAGTACATTTACAGTCGCCTAGGCTGGTGCACACCATTCTGCTCTCCTGCGCTGGACCCTCATAGGGGATTGATGTTTCGCTGAGTGTCGTGTGGCAAGATTAGCGCACTGCAACCCAAGCAAGTTCCAGGTTGTAAACAGGTAAGTATTTTTTAAGGAGTTTTATTGGTTACCAACATATGTTTTGCAACCATTTCAGAATGCAAGAACCAATGTAGCAGTATTGTTAGTGTATATTTGTCAGACAGACCACATCTGGCAAGGTAAGTGGAGTTTGAGGGTGACCCTCGGTCAAAGGCTTGTCTGAATACTCTGAAGCTCCCCCCATAAGCAGAGCTGGTTTAAATAAGCACTCAGTGATGTATCACATTCCAGAGATTTGGGCCTTGTACAGTGAGTGATCTGCCTCCGTGTTCCATTTGTTGAATTTACCCTTCAAATACCACAAACGTTTCACTGGACCTTGGGTTTCTAGAGAAGCCAATTCCTGGTGCACAATGTTTGTTCATAAAGTCCTTTTGGTGCCAGTGAAGAAATTTCAGGGTGGCTCAGTTTTTAATTTAGGCTGGAGTCTCGAGCCCTTGTTCACTGTGTACTGTAGTTTTTTGGCCCGTTTCTTTGGTAGAACCTGTGCAGATACTTTCACAATGATGGAAATGAACTCATTTAGGTATTAAAAACAGGGACGGCATTGCTTACCATGTATAGTTAGTAGTTTGAACATTTTATCTGGTTTATTTCTGGAGAAAAAAAAACTCCGAGTATGTCTAGATTTTTTGTCTTGGATCCAAAGATAAGTGCCAAGCAAGAAAAGTCTGTTTCTGACAGTTCCTACCTCGCCGCCATTCAGGTTGTGGTGGTGCTCCTTAATTTGGAGGTGTTACACCAGCAGCCAAATATGCGCTGAAAGAGGATCTAGATATTCTCTAAGTGCAACAATGGCTGATTACTTGTGCAAGAGACAAGTGCAGATGATGAAAATAAAATGGGACCGGGAGGATGTCTGGAGATCCCATGGAAGATCCTTTTCATTTTGTAGTGTACGGAACATATTCCGGTCTACAGGTTTCAAGGTGAAAAGCATGACATGCGCTGTGCAGGATGATACAAATTCTCACCACTCTTGCAAGCTCCCGAGAAGAACATTCCCATTGCCATACACTGCAGAATATCAGTGTCTGAGAGGTCCTGGTCCAAAAACATTGGCAATGGGAAAATAATTCCACATTGTTTCTACTGGGACCTTTCCACAGATTGGTAGGTCAATGACCAGTGGTGTTGAATGTAAGCATTGCTGAGGCTGGTGATGGCTACTGCAAAGGTTGTGGTGTATTCGTTTAAGTGTGAGGCAAAGCAGGCTTTAGTTTCGAAATTTCTAGCCAGCTTCAGGACTAGACTAATGCATCATTACTGAAAGGTTAAGAAAGTCTAGTTCGTTGAGAAAATGCATGTGAGCTGCAAAGGAGCTAGTTTCGAGCTCTGATTGATGATTACCCGAATTTTACAGATTTAAAAAAAATAGCAATTAAGGTTTTTCAGTAAGGTTTGATTCTACATGTGTCACTCTTGAGAATTTCTGGTGTAGAAAACCAACAAGAGATCATTAAAAGCTCTCTGGGTTATTTTGATGCTTCACTACTTTGATTGAGCTGAGTGGTATAGGGCCAGCTATACAGTGGATTTGTCATGAAGAAGTCAGGTCCTATGCTGACATCCTGAGCAGGTCAGGCCTCCTGCGCAGTTTACTTCTTATCCAAAGCCCACTTTCTGGACCAACTCAGGGTTCTATCTCATGCAGTAGGGAATCAGAATCTTTCAGAATAATTCAGAACTCAATTAGGCCAAGGCAAGTTATTTTTCCAGCAAAATCTCGTAGTTTGCGTGACCCTGAATTTCACATTTCTTTTTCCATTTAACAGTCGTGCTTTTTCGGAGAAATTTTGCCAATGGAATTACGATTCGAGCACAAAATGTTTTGTGGTAATGTTCCCAAGGGACATTTTCAGCTCGAACGCGTTTCTTGCCACTATCTCTCATGACTTTTAAATGGGAGATATACACCAGCAGTCATTATTCAAACAATATACTTAAAAAGTACACTTTGCGTGATATGCGCAATTTCCGTGAAAATGATGTATAGGTTGAAAAATAAGAACTGTTACATTGCGGCCGCCCCTAGTTCATGATGTGCTGTGATCATCAATCGGGCCTCTTTCTTTCTGAGAGGGAGGCTCCTAATATGTTTGATACCTCAACCCCTCAACCCTGTACCTTCAAGAAGCTCGTCTTACCACAATGCTTGTCATTTGGAGAATACACGAGGCCCACTTGTTTCTGACACCGTCATTACACTGAGGGCACTGTTTTTTCAATTTATCACGTGCAAAATGTTGTCTCATTTTGTCATTGATTTTGTGAATGGAGAAAGTTTGAGATACTATTAACTTTACTTTTCTCCCTCTTCAGGCTCTACATTCTCAACACCGAAACCAACAGGTGAGTGTGGTCTTTTGAGCAAGAAGTCTCACCCACAAATACCTCTTGACAGGGTACTGGCTCTCGACCCTGTCTCACCTTCTCAAATGCTTTTTCGTCAATGTTCCGCGTGTGAACGTTAGCCACCTCCCATAAAAAAAACTGAAGGGAAAGTATGTCTCCCAATTTCAGGTGGTTGCCTATTAACATATTCCCTTTCATTCCACACTTTCAATGTGACTGGCCATAAATGGAAGCCAGCGATAGTTACATGAGCTAACCAAAGGAAACCACACTATCTCAAATCTGTTATTGGCTATTTGGAGCTGGGCTGGGAATCCTTCTGATGGGGGAGTAGCTTGGGGGTTTGCCCCTAATCTGTCTGCCCCAGGTTGCCAGAAGACCTACTAGCATCATGGGAAAAGAAGGAACTTGATAAAAGAGTGGTTGGAGTGGTTGTTCCATGTTGTGGCATCAGGCTGCTCCCTCTTCCCCACCAATCAGGCCCTGGACAGTCTTTCTGCTCTTTCTGGGGACAGATTTGGTGTGTTATACCCTCAGAGCAACATGCAAAAATTCTGCGATTTAACACAAACTTTGATGTTTGCAGGACATTCTTGGTAAGAAAAGATAAAAGGATCAATGCAAGAAATACCTCCCTTGACTTCCCAGGGTGTCTAGTTTTAAATATCTTTATGGTCGCTAGGTTTCTCTGGATGCCGGACAATTATGGGTTCAAATAGTATATTTACCCACATGCCTGTCATCGATGTAAACTCATAAGAAATTTCTTGATGATTGCACATTGTATTTCTGAGCCTTTCCTTTTCTGGGCAATAGGTCCACCAGTGGAAACAACATGGACAACGAAGTCTAAACCACGTACTGCCTTTACAATTCGGTCTTCACAACGAGGCATATTTACCACTGCATTCCTTTACCACGAGAGTCTTTACAACAACTTACCATAGGGTAAGTGGCATTGGATTTAGAAGTCCAACGCTTTCCCTACTGCTGTGCAGACTGGAGTTGGAATAGTGATTGAACCTCCCCAAAGTCCAGTGCTTTTCCCTAAGGCAAGCCATTGCTCGCTGTAAAGACTTGCGTGGTAAAGGAATGCAATGTTAAAAACATGTCGCTGGTTGTAAAGACCACATTATAAAGCCATGCATTGTAATGGCTTGCATGGTTCTGACATACATCCGTACATCAGCACTAGTTGGGTACTGTTATTAGTGGAAGAAGTGTTGTGATGGTGGGTCGTAGGACTTTTATCATTCCCTGCAGATTCCTGAACTTTCCCAAACATAAATATGAAGGAATTCTGTGTCACCATCCAATTATCCTTTATTTTCTATAAAAAGTATTGGGACCCATTCAAGCCCTGGATTATCCCTGAGTCTCTAATTCCCAGAAATGTCTGGGGTTCGTGGGTTTATTTGGGTGCTGGGTGACCCTGGGTCCAAATAAGTCAGGAAGCCAGCACCAGAAAAGTATCTAATCCAAACTTGATTTTCTTTCTTTCTTTCTTTCTTTCTTTCTTTCTTTCTTTCTTTCTTTCTTTCTTTCTTTCTTTCTTTCTTTCTTTCTTTCTTTCTTTCTTTCTCTCTCTCTTTCTCTCTCTCTCTCTCCCCCCCTTTTTTTTGAGTCTTTCCTGTACCTTTCATTAGATACACCTACAAATGTGGGGAACAGTTTTCATCAGGAGAAGTGTAAGAATGCAGAATGATAGGACATTTGTTATTATATTTCTTTATAGTTTTGGTTCCAAGTTCTAAGTCGGTGTTTGCAAAAACACATTTTGTAAAAACACCATCAGAACAAACTGGCATTATGGCTAATCCAGAATCAGGGGTTGTTACGAATAACCAATTGTCCCCAAAATCAGATTCTTGGATAGGGGTGGTTCATTTAAAAAATGCCTTGCATAGCTTTAAAAATGCATAGCTTTCCTTCACACCCATTTTTGTTCATTATATTTTTCCTTATGAAGTGATGCATGGTTGGTACACAATGAAAAATCATTGTGAGTTGTGGCTCGTTTAATAGCTCCATGTATTGCAGGTTTTTGGACAACTGACAAAATCTTAGTAGCTCTGTGTGTAGAAGAGTCTGACAGATGAAGTGGTGTATTATTACCTTGGTAGATTAGTGTTCAGTTAAAAAACGTTAACCTATTTCTCTTTTTACCTACTTGCTTTCACTATTTTATTTTTATTTCAACAATACATTTCTTTGAGCAAATCTTGACTGATGTTGTGAGAAGCTGGCTTGGTATATGGTGCACTCTTATGTAAGTGGGCACCCTGCACCAATCCAGACGACCCTTATGGTGATTTCAGTGATCTTAGACAGCCTTAGAAAGCTCTCTAAGTGGTAGCTGTGGAGAGCAGCCTTTCGGAGTCCGTGGGAGTCCAGGATCAGCAGACAGGTCAGCTTAGTTGCGGTGCCTGCAGATGCAGGGAGGTGACTCCTTCACTTCAAGGAAGATTCCTTCAGGTTTCTTGGATGCCCACAGGCCTTGGAAGGTTCCTGTATGGAGCACAGGCACGGACGTTGCAGCAGACAAGCAGGGCAATGAGATCAGGAGCAGCAGGAGTCTTCCCAGTTGCAGCCTTGATGCCCAGAGCGAAGTCCAGCAAGGTCAAGAGTGCCCAGATGGTCGAAGAAGAAGTGGTGTCTTGAAATGAATCTTGTCCCACGGCGAATCTAGGGACCCACCTTCAGGTAAGCCCTTAAGTACCCTAAGGAAAGGGTTGGGACGATTCAGGGTTCCCTCCCAGGGGAGGGGTCGGACAGTGGGGAGAATCTTCCCATGTCCTTTGTCCAGTTTCACGCCAGAGCAGGAGCCAACGGCTCACTGAGCTGGTTGGAACTGGACTATGCAAGGAGGGCACCATATGTGCCCTTCAAGCAGACTGAGTGGCACTGGCAAGCGCTCCCACCCGGCCCCAATACATTAAACCCTGTCTGGGAGGTGGTCACACCTCCCTGTGACAGGATACCTATTGTTCTGCCTTCCCCTGCTCAAGCTTGGCTCAGCAGCAGGACCTAAGTGACCTTAGATATAGGGAAACCTATAATCTTTCATAAGTGGTGCTAGCACCAGCTTACACAGGCTGCAATGGCAAGCCTGTAGTTACAGTTTGAGTGGTCCCCCATGGGTGGGATAATGCATGCTTCAGCCTATGGGACACCCCTGGTGTACCTATGTCCTGGGTACCTCAGTACCATATACTAGGGACTGATAAGGGTACACCAGTGTTCAATCTGGGATTTACCTAAGTACTTACCATACCAATTTAGGGGAGAAAGCATAGAGACTGGAGTCCTGGTTAGCAGGATCCCAGTCAGACTAGTCAGAAACAGCATAGCACCAGGCAAAAAGTGGGAGTAACAATAAAAGCAGATCCTACTTTCCTACAGATGTATACAAATGGCTCCTTCTGTTTCAGAATTTTGCATAGGTTTCAGAAATGTATACCTTTCTTGGGTTCATCCTTGGGTTTCATATCTCTTTCCCTTACTTTTTATAAGTAGGTAGGAACTATTGACCAAAGTTTTTTCCTACTCTGCTTCTTTCTGTAAGCTGGTAGGAAGGCAATATTAGAGCACCAAACCTTTAATTGGTGCCATATTTAAAAAAAAAACACATATTGTTGCACAACACTTTTTTCCCTTTTTGAAAAAAAAACAAAAAAAACCAACATTGGCACACTTTAGATATTTTCTCAGATGCCGTCAATATAAATCACAATCCCCTGGTAACTTTACAATCCCACACAAATGGGAAGAAGATGTACATTTCCTGGTTGTCTTCTGTGGAAACAAGTTATGAAGGCTAAACCAAGAATGCCACCAAATGTAAAAAAGGCTCGGAATTGGTGGTCGTGACCCTCAGAAATTAAGGGGTTAACGATATTCAAAGGTATGTAACACTATAGTAATATTGTGGGATAGCTCAACAGGCTAATGTTTTTGAAACCCAGTTGGGCGGTGCTACAGTAAACCACACGTGAGGCCCATTTGACATGCAACTACAATCTTCATAAATGTATTGGCATTTTAGAGACATTGTACTAATATCACCTTTATTCTCTGTGGCCCTAGTCATTTAATACTTAGTCATCCTACTTCGCTTCCTACGATACATGGAGATTTACCTTAGTGTTTCTGCTAATACAAAGTGTATTGTATTGTTCTTCAGCACAATTCTCAACATAGTCTGCTACACG
Source organism: Calotriton arnoldi (assembly GCA_963921515.1). NCBI lineage: Eukaryota > Metazoa > Chordata > Amphibia > Caudata > Salamandridae > Calotriton > Calotriton arnoldi. The sequence continues at coordinate 660,244 of CAWUFW010009124.1, forward strand.
AAAATAGAATGCAATAGCAGATGATTACACTCTCAGAAGTACCTATTCTGCTAACTCCTTTCCTGACCTTTGTTCACAGAGCCTTTATGGTCTCCAGCTTTATCCTTTATTACTAATCATGAGTTTTCATTACTTTTGTCCGAGCACGCCTAGAATTCATTTGCCGTTGTTGTCTTCATCAGTTTGTCTAAAGGATGTTTTTTGCAGACGCTACCTTTTGAGTGAACAATATTTTCTAGTCTTACTCCTAAGATACCACCTCCCTACTACAACCATTCATTTTCTGATTTCATACCATGACCTCATTCCTATTGTTTCTCCTACGTTGTCTTTGGTTGTATATTTCAATTGGGAAATTGTTTAAATAAGTTAGATGGTTATTTATGTGTGGCTAATCACAGCACCCTTCAAGATTTCCAGAAACTGGAGACCCATGTCCCTTTATTTCCTGAACCTTTAAACATGCTGAATCCATTCATGCCACTTCTTCAAGGGTAGCCCAATGATTACATGACTTATAATAGAGCCAAGGAGTGAGGATGTACTGTGCATATTGACACACAAACATGTGTGTTCTTGCGCACATACACACACACACACACATATTGACTTAGATTCAAACATGATTCTAGTCAAGGCTGAAGATTTGTAGCAAATCACACAGTGTGCAGGAAATTAAGGTGACCGAGCGCAAGAAATTACAACATTGGATAGTGCAGGAAATAGGGAATGTGTTCTTTAGGTTGAAAGCATTGAGGATGACGCTGCTTCATCTCCATTCTCCTTCAATCTTTCCAACACTCTTCAACTCCTCTCCATCTTTACACTTGCCCTCAAACATGACAAACAGAGTTCTTCTGTCAAAAGCCCTTCATTGAGATCATGCACTTATCTCGTAGAGGGGTAAGGGGAGCACCACTCTGTGGCCATTGAATAGACATGCACAAACCATCAACTGGCATTTCTACTTACCATTCATAGATATCGAGTGCAATCCCAACACACAATGTCTCAGAACCCCCATCTTTCTCTTGGTTGATTCAGTCCGCACTTTATTCCAACACTCCACCACCTTTGGGCACTGCTATCTCATATGTAGGAAGTTTGAAGACCCATTGGAGCATCTGGGACAACCATCACTGTGATATGGATAGAACTTGCCTAGAAGTACTGCGTTAGACCCTTTCTACAAAATAATTTAATGTTTGCAGTGAACCTAGGTAGACTTTCTGGACCTCCTTGTTATACCTAAGCATATTCTGCCATTCCATATCAGACATTTGTCCACCAAATGTCTTTTCTACTTGGCGTTTACAGGCAACAAATTAGGCAACAGCCTATCTCTAAAAAGTGGACCATATAATGCTGGAATCGCCATGTCTCTAAGGGCCATGTGTATGAACACATTTTTCCATAGACACAGAATGGGTAAAACCCTTTGATACATCTGGCCCTAAGAGTATTAGTTTTGGGTAATTGTTTGAGAATCCCTTCCCTATAAAGAGCCTGATTTAAATTGTAGAGTAAATAAAATAATAGTTTAGGACCATTTTCATGAACCTAAAAAGAGCCCTCCGTGTTCTGTGAGAGCTATTGACTAAATAAAACAGCTTTTTTGTCACCTGTGTGGCCTCTTTTCAACAGGGCTCGTTCGATTTCCAAGCTGGGCCCATATTCTCTTATATACATTTGTTTTCTAACATTGTTATTATTCCCGTACCCTCAGTATAAGGCAAAAGCACTCTGCAATACTAAAAACAGAAATACAGATGGTTTGGGTGGTGCCTCTGAGATTGTAATGTGAATCATTCTATCCTAGCTTCCAGTTCTGGTTAAGACATCAAGAATTTCCTCTACAATTTGACCTGCCCTCCTTTGTCCACTCTCACACTTTGTTGTCCACTCACACACTTTTTCCTTTGTTGCGTTATCCCTCAGTGCTTCATATTTATTTTCTGCTATTTCTTCCTAAACCCCCATTTTGTAGGCTATCTTTCTTCTGCTACCTATATATCTGTCACTTTCCACTGCCTCACTTCACCTCACTACACCCCCACTTCCACTTCCTTCCTAACCTCCCTCTCCTGTTTATTTTTCCCACTTTTGTCCTCATCACCTCCCACTGTTCTCCCTAACCAAGCCTTTCTCTTCCTTTTTAGGTCGAGCCTAGCGTTGCAGCGCATGCGCTGTTCGCTTTGCGGGGCATGCAGTATTCAGTATAGTGTGGAAGCTTCGTGGAAGCTCCACCCACTCTCCGCCCATCTTTTTCATTGGCTTAGGTCCAAAATGCTGCCTTCCCAATGGTTGTAGGCTTGTTAGTCCCTCCTCATGACAACCATGTTGTCATTTGTATCCTTCCATGGATACTGGCCCCTTTACTCCGAACACTATTTTCTTCCCTGTCTCCCCCCGCCCCTCCCGCAGTCTGTGGCGTCGGCTCAACGTCCTGTGGTATAGGGCAACTCTTAATCTCCCAGTGCCAATATACAAAAACGCCCTTGTGTATGGTACCTGGTGCAGAGTTGCCGCTATATAAAACTTTTTATTTTTAAGAAAGATGCTTCTAAAACTGGACATAGTCAATAATGTAGCGCTGCATACATGAGACAGAGGGGAGTAGTCATTGTCACACTAGGTACAACGCGGCGCTGTGAGTTGCCCATGGACAAATCGGGATAAGTGTCGCGACTGCATCTTATCACATCGCGATACAAGTGATTAACTCCTTGGTTACACAGCGCTACAACAAAAAGACTGATCAGCCCAAGGTCACACCGTAAAACAACTGTGACGCTGTGATTAGGCTAGGATCACCACGGGGATACAGAGTATGCGCTGTGTCAAGGAAGATTGGGGTCTGGGATGCTACAAGTGTACAACCAATGGTCATAGTGAGACCGGGGATAGGGAAGGCATTGATTATTCACGGACCCATCCGAGACCCAGGAAGTCGGAGTGAATGTCTCCATGTCAGACCGAAACCCGCAGCAAAGCGCTATGTGGGGCACGCAGCCTCACTGGGGAAGTAGAGGTGGGATCAGACCAAGTAGGTTGTATGGTCAGCTCAGGATCACACCAGAAGACCAGGGAAGAGCTGTGATTGGAACAGTGCCACCACGAAGGCCAAATGATGTGGTCGCCTTCTGCAGAGCGACACTGGATATTTACCATTGGACTGCTGCTGGTGATCCGGCCAAGGTCAAAAGGAACTATGGCGAGGTGCTGTGGTCAGCCATGACTCACCCCCGAGGCCGAGGGAGGAATTGTGACCACCCTAGGGTATCCGTTAAGTGGGTAAAATACACCCAAAAATTCTGTTTCCGACCTCACTTACAGTGCATCCACTAAAGCGCAAACCTGCTTCAAAAGAGGGACTCGAGGAGCTGCGACAGGCAAACCCAAACGGCGTGACTATCTACTGAGTGAAATCGCTTCGTCACTGATTGTAATGTGTGCGAGTGGATGAATGGGAGAATGTGTACAAACTTGGATTGGTGATTGGATGTATTTATGCATGATCGAGTGAGCACATGGATGGATCGTTGAATGGGTGGGTAAGTCCGCAGATTGTTGCATAAGTGAGTCCATAGATGAATGGTTGAGTAAGTGAGTTCCACGAAGGATGCTCACTTAGGCAGGCGAGTGCCTACATGGATGGATGCAGGTAGGTTACGCCAACATTATCGGCCGAGGCGTTAGACGAAATGACAATGTCAACAAAACAGTAAGACTCACTAATACAAGGCCAGTGGGTCTCTTTCAATGTGGTTGGGTACCGTCGTTTCAAACTGCCCACAATCTATACAGAATTACCTCTGCTGTTATGCCAGTGCGCGCATTATGCAGAAGTGGCCATTCTCAAGCCACCAGAGTCTACAGTATGCCAAGAATTACTGCCAGTGTGCCCAAGCCAGCACCGTGCTCCTGGTGAGCACAGACCTGTAATGGATGCCACATGATGCCAAGAATTACCACCATTGTGCCAAAAACTGCATCATGATGCCAGGGCCTGCATTATTTTATGGGGAAGTCACCCTCAAGCACCAGACACCCATATTATATATACGTCCACATGCATGCAAACAATGATGCATAGAGCACTATAAGCACACACCAAGCGCAAACCACCACAACATTATGTGTCTCCAGCAAACACATGCATACTCATTCCCACTGCCTTGCTGAACACACAAAACATGTTGCAGACTCAGTGCACTCCTTTCCAACACAGCGCCCGATTTATCATCCTTCAAAAAAATGCACAAGAATTCCAGCTGAAGCCTCAACACAATTCAACAATACATCAAAACGATACAACAAAACAACCATAACATAACCACAACACAACAATACAGAAAAACACACCACAGAATAACACATTCTAACACAGCATAGCTATGTTATACAACTGCATTTTTGTGTTGTTGTTTTGTATTGCATGTTTTGCTGTGTTCTTGTGTGGCTCTTGTGTTGTATTATTGGTTCACTTTTGTGTTGTTTTGTAGCAGTGTGTTGTGGTAATTTGTTGGTATACTGCGTTGCTGCTATTGTATTCTGTCATTTTGTGTTGTTGCTATGTGTTGTCTATTATTGTTTTGTATGTTTGTGCTGTGTTGTTTTTTTCAACAGGTTGTGTGTTTTCTGTTGTTATTGTTGTGTTACTACTATGACGTGTTGCTCTGTCCTTATTTTATTGTATTTTGTTGTTATTTTCTGTTCTTATATTTGATGTTTTGTGATGTTATTGTGGTTGTATTGGGGGGATTGTGATATTGGTGTTATGTTTTGGACTGTGTGTTGTTGTTGTTGTGGTATTGTAATATATAGATGTTTTAATTTGTCTATGGTGTGGGGTTGTAGTACAGTGTGGGGGCCACAGAATACTGACAGGGGTGGTAGAGCAGCGGTGGGGGTCATTTGCTGCTATGACTTGGTGATTCAGGGGTAAAGGGGGTAGCACGGTGGTGGTGGGGGCTGATCATGTGCTGCTGTTAGATGATAGTGTCTTTATGGTAGTAGTGTAATGTAGTGGTGGGAGGTGGTAGCACAGTGGTGTGGGTGGGACTGTGGTTCTCTTAGTGGTGAGAGCACACTGCTCGGTGTGATGGATGAACTCATGGTTCTGTGAGGTGTGGTGGCGTTGGTGGGTTGATCGTGACGTGTTGTGTGTCTGGGGTGGTTCCTGGTGGTATTTTAGCTGGTATGCTATTGATTGATGTGGGTGGTACGGACATCACGTTGCAGCGGTAGTTCAGTGGTATGGGGTGGTAGTGCACAGGTGTGGAATAGAGTGGATGCAGGTGACAAGTGTGATGGTGGTGAGATCCTTCCAGGTGAGAATGGGAAGGGCAGTATAGCAGTGGTATGTGGCAGTGTGAGGGTGCTGGGTGGTAGAGTCCTACTGTGAGGTGTTTCTCTAGTAGTGGCAGCTAACAGTGTAGTGATGGGATGGTGGTGTGCTGTTAAGAGGGGTGGAGAGAGGAGGCCATGGACAGTAGTGTTGGGATGATCGTATGATGATGATGGTGGGCTGGCAGTGAGGTAGTATGGGGTGGAAGTGTGGGGGCATTGTGTTGTAGTGCTGTCTCATGCTGGAATGCCTCACGGAGGTTGGTAGTCCTGTGGAGTGCAGGATGAAATGGAATAAGCCTGAAAGATATTGTGATGATTCATAGTAGCCTTGTGGTGTAAAATAGGTCTGATGATGCGACCGCAGCTACTGTGTCAATTTGAAGATCAGCGCATGCGTGATTACGTCGCGCACGTGCATCATTACACATGCACACCTACAAAATGACGCAGGCGTCGTTTTTTAGGTCGAGCCTGAGCAGTGCATGCGCTGCTCTGCGAGGCATGCTGTATTAGAGTATGGATTTGAAGCTCCGCCCACTCCCTGCCCATATTTTTCATTGGCTTGTGTCATTGTCCTTTGTAAATGCTGGCTTCTCATTTGTTAGTAGGCTTGTTAGTCCCTCCTTAGTACTATCTTGTCTTCATTTGTAACCTCCCATGAGGACTTGCCCTTTTACTTCTGTTGTTACACTGGATGCTTTAATTAGTCTGTAAGCACTATTTTCTTTAATGAGTTTTGTCCTACTGCAGGCACGACATGCTGTCCTGCAACATTCAGCGCGCAATGCACTCTTTCACTTTCCAAGCAGCCCGGGACAATGGCGGCTGCTTCTTTGCAATGCAATCAGTCTCGCATTAACGAGAGTTTGAGCTGTTGGCATTTAAAATGACAATGCCTTTTATTTATGTGTTAATTTTCAAAACAGATAAAAGGCATTGCCATTTACAATGCCAATAGCTTAAACTCTCACAAATGCGAGACCTATTGCATTGCAAATGCTTGTTTCAATTCATATCCACTTTCTTCACAAGAACCTCCCTTATGTTGTCATTAACCACTCTTCTGCAATGCCATTCTTTAGTGGCTATCAGATTCCTCACGCACCTTTTTGATCCTTCCTTTCTGTTTCTATCCACAGAGACTTCAACAACAACAGCCAGAAAGATTCCCCGTAAGTGACAACCCAAAACGTTCTGAATCCACTTAGAAACTCTGTGGTTGGTTATTTGTCATCCAGATGCAAAGTTATCAGACTGGGAGTGTAACTGATATGAGTGCACCAGACTCCATGCAATTTAGAATAGCTTCCGGGCTATCAGAAACGCAATTAGAATATTATGAATGACAAACGTATTGCAGGCAGGATACATATTGTAAAATATCTAAATTCCTCTATGCCACTGATTTCCCTGAATTAAAGTTTCGAAACTGGAGATATATTCTTCTTCTTTCACACCAGCGACAATGCGAGGATGTATTTTGTACTCATCTGCCAGCAATTTCCCTATGCTTGTAACAAGTACAGACAATGCTTCTCATGGGTGCACTTGGTTTAATTGCTGAATTGAAAAGCAACCCCAGTCTGCTCATTCAGTGGAGAAGCTACAATCAAAGGGGCATACTCCCAACAAAGTGGCGAAGCGTGTCATTAAGCCAAGAAGGCTAACGACAAGCTACGTCAGTTTAGACACGCAGGGCTGCACCATACTTACAAGAATATGGTGCAGCCCTGCGTTTCCCCCTGCACTGCCGCAAAATGTAGCTGCCTAGCGCCAACACAGGCACCCTTGCACCATAGTGCAAGCATGTCTGCATTGAGGGGAAGAATGTTTATGTGCAGGAAGGTCTCCCTTCTTTAAATGGTGTTGTGTTACATTTATGTGTGCTGCTTAATGCAGTACACATAGAAGTTACAAATGTTATTTTATTTTTAATGATTGTTTATGTGCAGGAAGGGAGATCTTCCTGCTCATAAACACTCATTGGCGTTTTGCTGTTTCCATGTGTGCTGCACAAAGCAGCACACATGGAAACAGCAAGAACAAGGAGAAATAAAGCATTTCTCCTAGTTTCGCCTGTTAAGACCAGGTTTTCCCTGGTCGTAATTTTGGAGCTGCCTCCTATTTACATCACCCTAGTAAATAGGGGGCAGCGTTTAAAACCAATGGGTGTTGCGGTGGAACGCCCACTGCAACACCCATTGTTGCAGTGGGCATTCCACCGCAACACCCCTTGGCCTCCCCTTTCACGCTAAATACAGCATGAAAGGTTGCCTTATTTACAAGGCAGCATTAAGCCATGTGAAGTGGCTTAACGCTGCCTTGTAAATAAGACAAATCCCCTATCGCCACCCCAACGTCACTAAAAGTTACATTGGGGTGGCAATAGGGGCTTGTAAATATGCCCCCAAATTATTTTTCACAGTCACAATTAATTCAACAAACAGTAAGTGTACCATAAACCCATATAAAACGTTCACTAATGCGTGCAGAAGCAGTGTTCAGTAGTCAGTACTGATAGTGTGGTACTCACATTTTATATAGATATATATAATACAGATAATATTTATGGAAGTGCGAGTAGTAAAACTAGAAAGAACAAACATTACCACCTCATCCATTTCATCATCTCTGGCATAAAAGAAATTAAGTGTCTGCCCTTTCCAGACAGGCATTCCACCGCCCTCCTAAAAAAACAAGCAGTGGCATAGCCAATAGGTCTCGCCTTTGGTACCTTATTAGTGTTTAGCCATGCAGCACATTATCAGACTACCTAATGTGTCACAAACATAATACTGTGTGTGACATGTAGATTGTAATTGCATTTATATAACGCTTACTACCTCTGACGAGGCATTGAAGTGCTTTACGCCAGGCAACACGCTGCACCGGAACCCAAGGTTAATGGCTAATTTAGTGTTGTCAGTCTTGTGCACTCAAAGCAAATCATTCCATGCTGCCATTTCAGTTTTTTATGGTGGACTAAAGTAATAGTGGTTAGTTCTGATCATTAGATAAGCATAAGCTGTTAGATCGTGTGCAGCCCACTGGTGGCACGGTTAGGTCTTATGATATTACAGACGGACAACCTCTGGATAGGTGGATGGACAGGTGAAAGGATGGAAGAGTGAATGGATGGATGGATAGTTGGATGGACAGGTGAAAGGATGGCAGAGTGAATGGATGGATGGATAGGTGGATGGACAGGTGAAAGGATGGCAGAGTGAATGGATGGATGAATAGGTGGATGGACAGGTAAAAAGATGGCAGAGTAAGGGGATGATGGACGAATGGGTAAAAAGATGAGTGCCTGGATGGTAAAGTGGATAGACAAATGGATAGATGGGTGGATGGCAGAGTGGATGAATGTATGATTGATGGGTGGGTAGATAGTAGAATGGAGGGATGGATGGATGGAGGGCAGAGTGGGTGGATGGTTGGCAGAGAGGATGGATGGTTGGCAGAGTGGATGGATGATTGGCAGAGTGGATGGATTGATTTGATACCCTGCATGCCTGTGTATATCCTCTGAGGAGGTGCAGGTTGCACCTGCAATCCATGTAAGCCAGAAATGTTGGTTTTAAATGATACATTCAGCAGTGCAATCTGGCCCTTAAGTCACAAGCACTATATCACAAAAACCATGCATTAGTGCAAAAAATTAGAGCACACTAATCCACACAATGTTGCTACTTGTGTAATGCAAAGCAGGACAAAGGCATTTTTACGAAGTCTGTAATACAGAAAGGATTTTGTACCAGGATTGCTATGCATATGACAAACGTTATTGAATATAAATCACTTCACTTGTGTAATTTAGAATTTAACAAAGAAACCTTAGTCAACTATTATTACGTTAAAAAAATGAATGAACTGATTCTGCACTAATGTTTCTACTAGTGTGATAAAAAACAGAAGTAACCGATTTTGCCACTAAATTAGGGCCTGCTTTTACATTTGAAGAGTGCAGGGCATGTTAAAAAGCAATACAATTCTAAAAATAGTTTGTTTCCAGTTATGTACATTCTGCGGCTCAGTTAACCTGTTATGACACAGCCGTGTCCCAGTACACGCAGGGACAGTTTGAAAGTAATGGGTTGAGCCCTGGGCATGCCACTGTACCAAGCTTCATTCAATGCCAATATCGTTTAAGTGTGAGAATCCGCGAACTTAAATTGCTTCTGGTATGCATTTTTTTTTTTACATGGAGTGGATGTCGGTTGTCTTGGCTTGGCTTTCCCGTGGTCTTTTTTTTCCCAAAGAGACCCTTTTTGTTTGTAATATAAAAAGTGCATGCCACTTTCAGTACACTTGCAGTTGTAAGACACATTAGGATGCTATGAAGTTTTGTGGCGGTGGTGGTCCTTTCAACCAATACATCAAAGATCACTTAGCATTGTAGGTAGGACAAGCCTTACATTCACAGCAGCTATTGCCATCTGATATCACTGCAGGCATTGGTGCAACGGTGAATTCGTGAACCATGACCAGCACATGACGTGAAATGCAACCGGGTGTCAGTGCCACACAGTTATCATAGGGAAAACTCTCCCAATTCAAGGCACATCCATGAACAAGCAGATCAGCACGCAGATCGGTTTGTGCAGTTTTTGTGTGCAATACACTTATACAGTAATCTGAACATCCCAGCGTCCCCACTTTCAATGTCTATCTGGATTCCATATGGATGAATTGCAATGTAAACACTGTCCATTTATGCAACTCACACAACAGATTAAATTATGTCCTCAAGCCTGAGGATGTTCGTCTTCATTAGGTAGACCCTTTCTCCTCATTTTATCTCCCCAAAATGGTTGAAAAGATGAGCCAACTGCCGCTGGAGTCATGCCTATGATTTGGAAGCCAAAAACCGATCTAATTAGCAGACACCCAACCCACTGAGCTATCTTATCTACAACTTGGCTGGGTGAATGAATGCTTGGACGGATGAATACTTGGACAGACAGATGTGGTTGGGAAGAAGCTTGAATTTACCAATAGAGACCAGCTTCGGTGTGGGTGAATATATAATTACATAACAGAAACCAATTGTAGTAATAGAAATAGATTTATATGTAAATATAGAGCTACTCTCAAGCAGCAGCTGGTAATCCGTATCCTTTGTCACCACAGGCAATATTGTTTGTTTTATCTAAGCCAACATGCCTTCACCATGGGATGCCTTCCCAGCGTTTGACAGACAGCGCATACCTGCTGCCTAGGCTCGACCTAAAAAAAGGAACACCCTGAAACCTCCTTTAATGAAGCCCCTCCCCTCCTCAAACTCTATAAACCAGTGCCAGACCCCTCCCAATTCCTATTCTTGTGTCTGCCCACTGTGTTTTTTATTACCTCACCTCAAGTCTGTAAGAGGACAGAGATCCAAAGGTGCTGGATTTATGGATTACATGTCCACTGCATAGAAAAGGGGGCATGCTCTATAACAGTTGAAGGTAAGAGGGCGCCTACTGATTATGTGTTTTTAGTGTATGTTTCTATTTATGAAACACGTGGTCATTCCTGGGCACGGATATCATGTTTGTCTTCTTGTACGGCACAGTGAAAAAGAGCATGATGTTTCACCTGGCTCTATCAGGCTTAAATGATCTACCCCTGTTTTGGAGAAGGATGCAGTGTCGGGAGCAGCTTCGGACGAGATACTCTTACCTGTGGTTTGGTTAATCAAAGAATCATGGTTTCCATTCTCAATCCTTTACCCCAACATCTTTGGGATCAGATTGCCTTGACAGCAGAAAGGACAAAAGGGTGAGGAGCTTGCAGGATGCAATCCTCGGTGATGCTTGATAGTAAAAGGGTTTGGTACTCTTTTCTGCATTGTAGGATCTTCATCAGTACTTATAAATGTTATAGTAATTCTCCGCTTGTACGGACACCCAAGATATTATAAATCCAAAGTCTACCAAAGACAAATTATGTTGAATTTAAGGCATCCAAAGACCAGTCTCTTTCCTTTTTAGGTTTTGCCTGTAAAGCACTTGCGCTGTGCTTGAGAAATCTATTGTTTTTAATATAAACTTAAAAGGGACTTGCATCCCGCCTCCTCTCTTTCCTGGATTCTCATTGGTTCCTGTGCATGCCACTTGCCTTTCCTATTGGCTGTAGAATATTTTCCTGCATTTACCAATGCTTGTTCCTCGTCTGCTTCTCTTATCAGTTTCCCGCCACCGAAATGCTGATAACATCCACTTTGGGGGAACTATATTTTCAAAACGTTTTGCCTTTTATTATTGCAACATATTTGTATAACAATTTATCACCTGGAGAGGTTAAGTGATTTGCATACAATCACAGGATGTTGTGCGGCGAGACTCGAACCGGATCCCCAGCTCTCGAGTCAGTAGCTCTGGCCGTTGCGCCACATCCTCCCCATTCCTATGTTATCTGTCAGGGAGCTCTTTCTTTCTCCCTGACGATGATTGATGAAAACAGCTCTTTATTCATTGCATAGGCCGAACCAATGCATTACCAATGCTTGTTAAATTTGCAGCACCTTAAGCGGAAACCTGCTGCCTAACATGTCTACAAATGAGGGTAAAAAAGCCTGATAGGTTTAAAATTAGAAGGGCTAAAAAGCATTCCCTTCCTTTAAGAATCCATGGACTACCAATCTCAATAGTGGTTGTTACCCCTCAGAGTTAGTTTTTTTTTCTAGTTCATGAGAGTGGAATCTCAAAACAGAGGGAGTGATTTACCCATTTTTTGCAGGTTTTCTCCTAGAAATCCACCTTTATCATTTTTGCTCCAAGTCGTGCATTCATAGAAAGCATTTTTAAGATGTGTTTGTCTTATTAGCCATTATGCTAGCCACAAGTGCATTTATTTTTTCCTAAATATCCTTCATGTGGAAGGAAACAAGCTTCATCTGACCCCCAGCAGGTCCTTCAGTAAAGGTTTTCTTTCTTGACAAATATGGTGTAATTCTGTTGTGCTTTTTTCTGTAGAGGAAACCAAAGAATCCTAAGGAAGATAAAATGTGAAAAGTCATATTTTCGACCATCTCTTTTCCTACCCAATATATATTTGGATTTTTAGTCAAGAAGAACAGGTGGATTCTATCTAGTACCCATTCACCAACAAATCAACTTGTTCATCTCCATCAGCAACTTAGAATTGGACACCTTACAACTCATCATTTTGCTACTTCCACCAGGAAAATGAATTAACTCTCTAAGTTTATAAGATGCTTATTTGCATCTAACCTAGTCACCTCAAGTTTCACAAGTTTACAGTAGGGAACCAAAATTCAAGTGTATGTGCTCCCTTTCAGTTCAGATTGGCTCCCTGCATCTTAATCTTGGTTCTGGCAACTTTGGTTGGGCTTCTCTAGATCGAGGAATGATTCATGCACCATCACTTCAGCTGGAAGAAGCAACCATGGCAAGGGTAAGCAAAGCCCTACAACTGCATCTGTTTCTCCTACTCCCCTCCAAAGACTATCTTATATATTCACAAATTCTGCAATACATTGAGGTAAGAGTTGGTGGCTGTTTATTTTACCTGAGTCATGTACAGTCAAGTTGCACACTCAGATAAAGATCCTCCTGGATGGGGTGGGAGCTTGAAATTGCTCGAAAATAAGGAGAGATACAGTATTTGGAGCAAATTAGACTTTCCTGCTTTCTTTACTTTTTAGGAGATCAGCTTTGGTATTTCCTCTCCTCCTTGATGCAGGCTGCCATCAGCTTTGTGACCTGCTGGACAAAAACACACCTGAGTCTGGTGTCCCACCTCATCCTGCAACACTTTGCTCCAACAAATCTTGAAATTGATGTACAAATTCCAATTTATCTCACCATCAGCATGAAATTGCAATGATGGGTGACTCCAAGGTCCCTATCCAAGGGAGTACCATGGGTCCTTCCACATCAAGTAATTCTCACCAAGGATGTTTCAGGACTGAACCAGAAAGCAGCTGAGGTTTCAACTCAGTGGACTGGGTCCAAGAAGGACTAGTACTAATCTTTGTACTGGAAAGAGTTGACAGCCATTCTCCTGGCTCTCAAGACTTTTAAATTATCTCTGCAGGGTCGTACACTTCTGTTGAGGACAGATAACATGGTATCAAAGGTGAATGTGAACCAGCAAGTGGGGCACCTAAGCCCAGGTACTAGCTTCTCTAGCAGTTCAGATGTGCTCTTAGGCAGAGTATTATCTTCTGTATCTAAGAGCTGTGTATATCATGGGTGTGGTCAACAGGATGGCAGATTTAAAGTTGAATCTTTCCCACCTTCCAAAGATATTGCCTCTCCCAAAAGATAATTGCGTCAAAATGCCTACACTTCTGGAGTGTGTTTCTGGACCTCTTTGCATCAAAGAGAAATACCTTACCACCTCAGTTCTGCAATTACTTACATGAACAGGATGCAGGAGGGTGGACGCTCTCCTATGTCCATGAACACCAAATCTCCTCTATGCCTTCCAATTCTTTAACTCGTTCCCCAGGTGGTACCCAGAATTCAAAAAGAGAAGGTGGTGTTCATCTTAGTAGTTTCTTATTGAAAATGATGGCATTGTTTTTTATTAGGAATTGCTAGGGAATAGCTTCTTTCTCTTTTCACTTGACCTCTGAGTTTCTATGTACTTCTTCCGAAAGTCTCCTGGAGACTTTGACTCTTGGTCTGGTAGTAGTAGAATCTTTATTTGTTTATAATCATAACTGTTAGAAATGGGATTCCTGGTTGGCTGAGGTATACACCTACGCCAGGCAGGAGCCACTGCTCTAGTCAGGGTTTGCCAGATACATGCTAAAAGATAACCTGTGCTCACCCTCTGCTAGCTTGGCACAGATCAGTCACGCTTATTTAAAAAGGCAATGTGTAAAGTATTTGTGCAAAACACCCACCCACACACACACACAGTAAGACAATAAATACACCAAAACAAGACTCCACACTGGTTTAGAAAAACTGAGAATATCTGAGCAAAAAAAAGACCAAAACGGCAAAAATCTAAGCAGTAGAAGTTGAGATATGAATTTTTAAACAATAAATGCTAAACCAGTGTTGAGAAGTCACTAGCGGTCAAAAGGTGACTTAAGGTTATGAGGTATTGGTGCAAATCGAAATTTCAGGCCGACTGCAATTGAGGGCAAGCCTGCTACAGGACCCACGCAGGGCCTGTTGAGAAAGTACCATGGATGGAAAGCCGCATCGACATTGAAGGCTTGATGCGTTGATCTTTTCAATGCAGTAGGCTCGTTGCGTCATCGTTGAACTTTGCTGAAATTAAGGCAATGCACCATCATTGAGCCGCACAGAGCATCATCGTTGGGCCACGCAGGCTGTAGAACCACTGTTATTGAACAGCCTCTGCGTTGGCACTGAAGGGCGATGCATTGGTTTCAATCAGTGCAAAGGTGACGATCGTCGGTTTAGTAGCACAACAGCTGCATTACCCACTTCCGAGGCCCAGAACTTAAAGAGGGCAGGACTCACAGATGTCAGAGTACAGCAGCACCAGCAGAATTGCAGGAAGTCTTTTGTGTCCCTGAGAATTCAGAAAACAGGAGAAAAGCCAGCAAGCCCATGGAAATCATTTGAAGGGAAGGCAGAATCCAGCTCTTCTTCAGCAGAGTCAGGGAGCAGCAGGCAGCAGGGCAGCAAGCAGAAAAGCAGTTCTTCCAGAAAAACATTCCAGTTAAGTCCTTTAAGCAGCATAGCATTCCTTATGACAGAGGTTCAGTTCAAGATCCAGAAGTGTCTGATTTTAGGGGGCCAGAGACCCAGTACTTATACCCAAAAGTGCCTTTGATGTAGGGGTGACTTCAAAGCAGCTCTCTGAAGTGCACAACGATCCCTTTCAACCCAGTCCTGTCTGCCAAACTATCTGTGGGTGGTTAATCAGTGCTTTGTGTGTGGACAGTACACTACCTATTGAAGCGTAAGTGTCAGTCCCTCTCATTCCTCCCTGTTCAGGAAGACCTATCAGAATGCAAATGAGTGCTCAAAATGTAGATGAGCCTCGCCTTCCTGTTTTTATGGCTGTCTAGAGGGAATGTGCAAAGTGTAGCTGTCTCCCACCCGAGACGTGTACTGGAGACAGGCTGTCAGGCACATAGAGCAGTAAGTGCAGAGAAATGTCCACTTTCTAAAAATGCCATTTCTAGAACAGTAATGTTAAATCCAACTTCACCAGTAAGGAGTATTCAGCATTACCATTCCAAAGATATGAAACATGAAAAAGCTACTCCTCTCTGAGCAAGAATTATACCTCAAAAGTGTATTAAGGAATTCCTAATGCTGGCCTATGAGAGGGGGAAGGCTTTACAGTAGATAAACTGGAATAGGCTGTTTGTCACCACCAGGACATGCAAAACATAAGAGTAGATATCCTACCTTTCACTTACATGGCACCCTGCCCTTTGGGCTACTTAGGGCCTAACTTAGGGGTGACTTTTATGTAATAAATGTGGAGTTCAAGGCCTGGCAAGTGGTTTTAAAAGCCAAGTCAAAGTGGCAGTAAATTGCACACACAGGCATGGCAGTGGCAGGCCTGAGAAAGGAGGTGTGAAAGGCTACTTAGGTGGGTGGAACAATCAGTTCTGCAGCCCATTAGTAGAATTTGAAATACAGGCCCTGGGTATATGGTATACCACTTTACAGGGAACTTACCATTACAAAAAATATGCCAATCAGGCATACACCCATGTCATCATGTTTCAGGGGAGAAGCACATGCACTTTAGCACTGGTTAGCACAAGCAGTGGTAAGGAGCTCAGCGTCCTAAGGCCAACAAAAAGAATCATGGGAGGCAAAATGTCTGGAGAAAGACTACCCTAAGGATGACAGGTACAACAATAACAATAAAAGTACACATCATAAAAATCTAGTCTTTTCATGCATAAAAACATCATGCACTAAAAAAAAGATAAATATACACATTGCACATGAAATGATAAAATCAGCAGATTAAACCCAATAAAAGACTCGTGGTCTGGTCGTTGAGAGTTTGTGTTTCCAAAGCTAAGGTTTTCCCCAGGGATCTTTCTTTTTCAATTGAGACCTGCAGGCATTCTAAAACTTTAAAGTCATACGAACATCATTGGAAATGATTCAGTTCCTGATGTGAGCACAGGTGGGTATATCCATGGGACTATGATCCTATCCTAATTTTATACGTTCTTCAGGAAAGTTTTGATTTGAGGCTTGAGTCTCAGGCTCCATTAGGCAGCCATTTAGGCCATTTGTGAGCCTTAGGGAAATCAGAGAAGTTCTCCTGGTCTCATCCTTGCCTTAAGTCTCCTGTACCTGTTTGAGGTTTGAGCAGGGCCCTTGAAGCATTGCACAATACTCCTTTTAAACCTCTGTCCTCCTGTTTTCTTTGGATTTTATCTTTTAAACCTGTCAGCCTTAGGGTAGTCTTCCCCCAAACTGTTTGCCTTTACCCTCCTATTTTGCTAAATTCTTTTTTGTTGGCCTTAGAACTCTGTGCACTTTACCACTGCTAACCAGTGCTACAGTGCTTTTGCTCACTCCATAGTAAAGTGGTATACTATATAACCAGTGCCTGCAAATTAAATGCTACTAGTGGGCCTGCAGCCCTTATTGGGCCACCGACTTTAGTAGTCCCTTAAAACATGCCCCAGGTCTGCCAATGCAGCCTGAATGTAGTTTTAAACTGCCAATTTGACTTGGCAATATAAACCCCTTACAAAGACTAAAACTCCTCTTTTATTGCATATGTCATTCCTAAGGTAGTACCTAGGTAGCCCAAAGGGAAGGGTGTATTGTGATAAAACTTTGGGCATGTACTTTTAAGTTTAGATGTCCTGGTAGTTAAAAATACCTAATTTCGTTTTACACTACTGTGAGCCCTATCTCTCCCATATGATGGCATTGGTTTGCATTATCACATTTAATAAGTTCTGTCTTTTGATAGGGAACAGGTAAAAGTTTAACGTTTGGTGTCTGAGAACTTATAATGTAAAATCCTCTTCAATGTTAAAGTTGGATTTTAAGTTACAATTTTGAAAGTGCCACTTTTAGAGCGTTGGCATTTTCCTACCCTATTCGGTGCCTGTAGCTTGTTTCTGGGTCCCATGACTGGGTGTATTTGGCATTTGTTGTTTTATTTTATTCCTTCCAGACAGCCACACAATAGAGGGATTAGGTGTGTGCCTGGATATGCCATCTGTACCAGAATAGGGTGGGGGCGAAGCTCGGCACAGCCCCACTTGCAACTGAATAGGCTGTGCCCTGACTTCACAGAAAGACTTATCACCACTGCATTGTTCATATAGCCAGCTTGAAGCCAGGGCAGGAGAGACAGGAAACTTCAAATACGTCAAAGGGAATTCTCTAGAAACCTCTACTTCAAAGAAGCACCAGGTATAAAAGTAGGACTCCCAGACCCACTCTTAAGTTCACTTTTTATACCTGTGGAAGAACTCTCAGAGGAATGCCTGATGCTATGGCCTGCTGTGTACTTCAGAAGACGGCTTTGCTGCACTTGGAAGGACTGCCCGGCTGCCTTAAGCCTGCCCTGAACACTCAGAGGCCTGCCTTGCTGCTTGAGCCCTGTTAATCTGCTGGTCCTAGGGCTACCAGAGTGACTCCAAGGTCTAGTTGGCTGGCATCCTGATCAGAGACCCAGGGACGGAAAAGGCTCCAACCATCTTAATCCTGCACCTGAACCCAGCCTGAGTGAGTCCCAAACCCCCTAAGTGGCACCCCTCCAGTCCTGGACCCTTGGTGGTGGTGCTAAAGGTACCCAAATAGCCAAAATCCAAAACCTGGCATCAGGGTATAAAACGGGGACCTCAGACACCAACTCTTGAGTACACTTCTGGAGCTGTGGATACACTGCCAGGAAGAAGGGCTGCCACTCTGCAGAACCGCTGCTATGAAAGACTGATGCCCTGTTGTTCTGCTGCCTTTTGCCTGGGTACAAGGCCTGGATCTTCATCTGTCCCAGGACCTCCATAGTGACTCACATGTGTCAGTTTACTGGCCTCCTGTTCAGAGCAACACAAAAGGCTTTCTCCATCTTGAACAAGCACCTGGGTCCTCACCTGTTGTGTAGTTTCTTTTAATTAGTAGGAACTACGCATTTGCAGTCGATATAAACTCACAGTGCCATTGTTAACCCCCTAGACTTAGACTGGGAACAAAGAATTTTGGCAACCTCTGAACATGACAATCCTGTTCCCTAAAGAACAATGATGACAGACCTAGAACTTTTCATTCAGTCACTCATGCTCTCTGTCGCTCTGAGAAATATACAAAGAATACACGAAGGGCATTTTTCAATATTTATTGAACCGCAGTGATTCTTGTGTAGAAAATATGTTCTGCAATGACTAATAGACAGAATGACTAAAAGACAAAAGCAGACAAAACCTATAATGAGTGTCAAAACTGAACTAAACAAAGAGTTCCACCATTTTGTTCAGATAACTTATATATGCGTACATATACAGTATTATAAGAATCTAGCATACTCCTACGATGGAAATCCTAACCTACATGTCTAGGGTGTGAATGTATGGTCTGCCAAGAAACCCCCTTCTAGATGATCTAATCCCTTTACCTGGTGGGTAAGAATGTAGGATCCCATCTTGGTCACGAACTGGACACCTCTCACGGAGATGTCAGTCAGCTGCTAGGCAAAAGCTTCAGCATGCAGGGACCCATCAAAGTCAGCAGAAGCGTGTCCTCTGATTGTATTTGGAAACAAAAGGATATATATAGAAAACAGCATCCTTGCCTTGGGGGTGAGATTGAAATCAGTCTGCCATTGTTTGTATTCTACAGATCGCTGTTTTGCCATATGGACTTAATAGCAAACATATCTGTATCATGCACATGAGGGCCTTGCACCTAATGCCAAGGCAGTGGGGTAGTGTTCTCACGAAGTTCTTTGTGTCAGCAAGGTCAGTGTTTCTTTGAAACTACCCTAAGTGTCACAAATGCAAATGTATGTCAAAAGTGGATGTGACAAAGGGAAGGCAGCTTTAGACAAAGACTGTATACATGTAAAATGGATCTATTTCCTGCCAGGCCTAACAAGGGCATGTGACACACCCTCCAAGTGTTACCCCTCCAATCCTGGACCCTTGGTGGTGGTGTAATAGGGGCCCAAATAGCCAAAACTTGAACCTTAGAACATTTTTGGCTAAAATCTGTTCTGAGAACTGAGAGGAGACCAGGACCAACCTAATGGTCTATCCATCCAAGGTGCACCGCCAGTCGGCCTGACTTCACGGCAGCTTCCACTATGTTCTTCCTCATAGTATAGAAGGAAACAAACAGCTTAACAGGATTGGTGTGCAAATAAAGACAATTTTACAGCAACAAAATATTATTCAAACATAGTGCATGGAAAGGCTGTTGGAAAGCGACTTTGGGGCCCCTAGCAAGGCCCCCTTCCACCCTGGCCCTCCACAATGGGGCCTGGGCTAAAAATCCCAGCACCGTGCAGCAGGCACCGTGAGGTGTCTGCCACACGGTGCAGGGATGTTTGAAAACATCAATTTTTTAATGGAAGCTTGTGCTGCAGTCCTTTGCTGCAGTCAATGAAGTGAAATTCTCCAATGTAAGCAACATTTTGACTTTTAAAAAGACCAAGATTGTGCGTGCCAGTGCATTTTAATCAACAAACATTGAGGAAAGCTTCATAGCCGAAACTCGTCTGTTTGGATTAAAGAGTGCTCCGCAATTTTCTTTTGCAGCTTATATATATATATATATATATATATATATATATATATATATATATCAACACACGCTGTTGCCTCGTAGCACCAACAGCAACCACGGACACCATGAGCTTTTCAAAGCAGTGTTTATTCAGCAAAAATGGAAGGGGAAGGGTGATTACGGTGCTTTGCACTGTGCTGCAGTTTGATATATATATATATATATATATATATATATATATATATATATATATATATATATATATATATATATATATATCCATACCACGGCCCCACACATATATATATTCACTGAAAAACCAAAGGTTACAAGGACATTATAGTTAGGTTCAGATTTCACACACACAAAACCATATAAATTCAGCAGTTCTAGATATCTCAAGGAACTATAACTTGTGCCCTAAGGTAACTATAACTCATGCCCTCACCATGCAAAGTTTTCTCATCAATATTTTCACTGCAAATGTTGCAGTGATATTATCAATGATGTCATAAAAGTTGTCATGAGTGATGTAATATGTGGCATAATTAACAGTCCCTGGCAGGTGTTTGAGTTATAGTAATAGCTACTTGAGATAACTATAACTATGATTGCGGAATTTGTACGTTTTTATATGTGTAAATTCTGAACCTAACTATAATGTCCCTCTAATCTTTGTTTTTTTCAGTAAATTGTTAAGGTTTATTACATTTTACTTACTAACTATAACATACCTGTAACATTTGTCTGTTACAGTGAATATCTATAGTTTTTTAATGCTATTTCTAACTATAATGTCCCTGTAACCTTGGTTTGTGAGTGGGTTTGTGAGTGGTTGTGTAGGTGTGTAAGTGGGTGAGTGAGTGTGTGGTGGGTATGTGAGTGCATGTGTGACTGGCTGTGTGGGTAAGTGGGTGGGTGTAGGAGTGGTTTTATGGCTTTGTGAGTGGGTATGTGAATGGCTGTATGGGTGTGTTAGTGACTGTCTAAGTGGGTGTGCAAGTGTGTGAGTGGATGTGTGAAAGCTATGTTGGTCTGTAAATGGGAGTGCGAGTGGTTTTGAGGATCTGTGAGTGGGTGTGTGAGTGGTTGCATGGGTGTGTGAGTGAGTGTGTGAGTTAGTGTTTGGGTCTGCAAGTGAATGTATTTTTCTTTAATTGGGGTCTGGATCTGTGGATCCACCTGAAAACGCTGTGAGGATCCAAGAGGATTCGCAGATCCTTGCGTGAAAAAAGAGGTTTTATGACAATGTCTTGCCCATGAGGGTCCCTCGCAGACCCCTCCATTAGTCCCATGTGGTCTGGGAACCTCTATCCTGATCCCTTCTATTACTTCTTAATTTTATTTTCCCCTCTGGGCACTGAGTCACGATGAACAAAATGGTGCCTGCAACTTTTCTCTCAGGTTGCAGCCAGTCAATCACAGTATTGCTGTTGGCGAGTGTATCCACGCATCCACAGTTGATCTGAGGAGGATCCGCAGAGGATTTGTGTCCCTAAATATAGAAATGTGTTTTTCTTTTAATATCTTAAAGCCTACTGAACAAAGTTACACCAAATCACAAAAAGGGCGCTTTCTGGACCAAGATCTACCTTTCTGCCAAATTTGATGTAATTCCATCCAGCGGTTCGGATTGTAGTCATGTCTAAAATCTACATGGGCATTAACATGGGAAACACACTTTTTTTGACACCCACCCTTTTTCTTGTCCCCCCCTTGATGGATCACCCCGAAGCTTTCCATGCACAACTAGAATCACTGGGATACTTTTTTGTGGGAAATTTTGTGAAGATTTGTCAAATGGCGCCAAAGTTATAGGCAAGGCAAAAAATGCTTCCCCATGGAAATTAGGTCCTAACTGTAACTGCCTACTGGCGTATATGTATGTATGTGTGTGGGTATATATATATATATATATATATATATATATATATATATATATATATATATATACATACACAGATAGACAGACAGACAGACAGATAGATAATAGATAGATAGATAGATAGATCGATAGATAGATAGATAGATAGATAGATAGATAGATAGATAGATGGGATAGATAGAAGGGATAGATAGATGGATAGATAGATAGATTCACACACATATACATAAATATATATATTCACTGAAAAAAACAAAGGTTACAGGGACGTTATAGTTAGGCTCACATTTCATTCGTACAGAACCAGAGATAACAGGCAGGTATAGTTACCTGAACTAACTATAACTTACACCCCTGCAATGTACTGCTTATGACCTCACACATTACATCATTCATGACATGGTCAGAGGCATCACTGATGACATCTCAAAAAACATCATTGATGACATCACTGATGACATCTTCCAGTGAGTGTTAGTGTTTCATAAACTTTTCTGAGACTTAAAGATACATACTAAGCTACTGCATAAGTTAAATTACTATTCTTTCTCCACTACTAATGAGTGATACTATTTCTAATCTCTCATCTGAATGGCTGTGTGGCTGTCAGTATCAGTATGTGAGTGGGTGTCTGAGTGGCTCTATGGGTGTGTGAGTGGGTGTCAGTAGCTATATGGATGCGTTAGTGGGTATGTGAGTAGGTATATGAGTAACTGAGTGGCTGTGTGAGTGGCTGTATTGGACAGTGAGTAGGTGAGTGAGTGCTTGTTTGGGTGAGTTAGTGGCTGTGTGAGTAGCTTCATATATATTTATCCACACCAACAAACTCCAGGAGTAAATTTACATGCACTCCCAACAGGTAATTGCTTCAAGGTTTATTGAGCAGCACACTCAACTCAAAGGACAATATAGTGCTTGTGACTGCGGGAACCATCTTTAAATGTGAAAATACCATCAAATGAAGCAGCTTCCCAACAATTGTAATTATATAACCATATGGATCAGGGGAATCAAAGTTTGAAGACAATCAAATCACGGTTTCTAACAATAGCCCATACGTGAGCCGAAATAGGGGATCTCTGATAAAATAATATATGCATTTCCCAATTTTTGGGTTTATCATGCTGAATATGTATTATGTATAACAAACGTCCAGCCCAAGTGGGCGGTGGAATTGTGCCCCAATTGAATCAATCTCGCCGATAAAAGCCCATTGAGGCCCATAAACACAGAACAGGACATTTTCAAATTAAAATGAGGTATCTAAACCGGAAAAATAATATCAATAAGTGTTTAAACATCACACTGTTGCGTCACTTAGGAACCTGATATCAGAAGACCTCACAGTGGAAATAAAGACTATATTGTATAAAATAAATCACACCTGAAATTCCTTAACAAATCACAGCCCAAGTGGGCAAAAGAAATGCATATTAAATATCACATTTCATGGGTAGCAGCATGCTCATACTTATATACAAAGAACAAAAAAGCAAAATTAAACAAAGGATTAAATCATCAGCTGTCATGCATTGTATGATGTCACAAATCATAGCCCAGCTGGGTAATAGAAATACGTCTCAAATATCACAGGTCATGATAGAATCGCCCAAATGGGCAACATGCTTAAAATTTGAGCAAATAAACCATGGGACTAAAAACAAAGTAAGCAACATTTCTAAATTATCAGCTGACATGCATTATAAAGTGACACAGAAATGTAATAATACACAAATAGTTAATGGGACAAAGGACAAGTACATTTTCAACCTGTCCCAGTGTGGGAACATAAGGGAGGGGCTGGTGAAAACCCTTAAACATACAAGTTTGTTGTTGTGTGAAGAGTTAGAAGAGATTTCCAGCTCTGGAAACATGGCTTCCTGCTACTTCCAGCCTCAGTATGTTGATTTGCGGAAAACAGTGAACATCAGGGCACTGCTAGAATCAAAACCTTGCTATTACATGAATCTTGGCAAAATCAGAGAGGGTATTATAAGAGCCCTGATATAATGAGAACAGTGCCATAATTTGTCATTCAATGCATGATACCAAAGGGACAAGCAGTCTTTTTTCCAGGACAAGTAGATTTATGAAACATCCCGCCCTAGGCACTTGTAGATAATTTATAAAATTCAAACCACTTGGCAGTGAGTACACAATTACATAGTATTCCAACAAAGTCGAAGTTCAACAATTGTTCTGTTTGTGATATGTCTATATTTGGTGCAAAGAAAACATACAAAAAGAACAAAGAACATCCAGCACGTATTTCAGTCTACTGGACTTTCTCAAGGCCTAAGTAAAGATTGTTCAAACACCTAGCATGTGTAATGGAATGAAGAAGTATGGTCCAATAAAGCTTCAAAAAGTGGTAAAGCTCCTTCAAGGAAGTAAAAGTGATGGCGGACGTGATAGCCTGTGTAGTAGGATTACATTCTCGAGAGAGTGAACCCTAGAATGAGTTGAGTACTGTGTATAATTTGGTGGGGAAAGTCTTTGGTAGCAGGGTGTCTTTTTAGGCATCATAGTAGCACCATTTTCACCTTTTTCATACTGGTGTGATCAACACTCACCCATACTGGGAACATTGGATGTGCAGTAGCCCTTTGGCACTTGGATTTTTTCACAGGAGTTACACATTGATATAAAATTACTTGAATTTGTACTCTGGGAAATGAGGGACCCCAGATAACTGAAAATAGTTACATGGGTGTGAACTGAGGAAATACATTATATAAACGATAAGAGAAACTTATTTGGAATTTGGGGTTTTCGAGCATAGAAAAAAATCCCCCAACAATATCCTGAAGCACTAGTTTCTGTAGGTAGAGAGCGTGAACCTGAAAGTACCCCACTGTAGAGTGCCATGTCTAAACTAAAACAAGCCCATTGTCCAGTCACAAGGGCCTTCAAACAAAGGAAAATGTAGAGATGTCTTGGAATGCTGGGAATCCAAAGCAATGTGTAAATAGTGAAAGTATTAGCGAAGGACTACACCAAGATTGGAGCTAGGCTTTAACAGCACTGACCTATACCCATTTGCTTTCTTAAGTGTGAGATTGTGGCTCGTAGTCAGATATTGCATGGTATTCTATTGTAGCATTTATATAGTGTTTACTACAGTTAGATAGGGTGCTAAAGCACATAAGCACATACCCACACACGTAGCATGCTCCACCATGTATGGTGTTTAGCTGGGACAGTGTTATCACATTAAAGAGCTTATTTGAGAAATGTTTCCTACTGTACATGATGGCCCCTGAGGTACAGTTATCTGCCTTGTTATGGCGCTTAGCAGTGTGGTGAGTGACAGGAGTGTGAGGGATAGTTGCACAGATTACATTTGTATATATGCTGGCAGTATTAGTTAGCTCTGTAGTTTTCTTTTTGGTATTTGTAGTTACTGTAAGGGAGGGTATGGCCTTGTTTATGTTTTAGTTGCTACATTAAGGATGACTATGCTTCTATCTTGGGAGGCTTGACAGGTATCTGGAGGAGAAGTGATTGTCAATGATCTGTCCAGATTGACTGCAATACAGTGCTCTTATAGAATCATAATAGTAGGAAGATAAGTGAAGATCAGAGTACATAGTTAATGGGACCTGCAGTTTCAGACTAATGTAGTGTCCTTCTTTGAACACAATTGTTTGTGAGATGTTTCTATTATATGCGAGCTCTGTAGTGGAAAACAGCGATTACAACGTGGTTGTTTCCTCACATAGCCTTTACCACCCATGCGTTATAATGCATGCATTATTACCACGCAATGTTTTCAACACATTTGCCTTTACCACACATGTCTTTACAGCGAATAACGTTGTAAAAGTATGTATGGTAAAGGTATACGTGTGGTACTGGTGTTAAGGGCATATGTGTGGTAAGGGTGGGTAAAGGCTATTTACGTTGTTAGAGGAAACAGAGTGACCCTTGCGCTTCATCTTTATGACATGAGCCACGCCTCGCCTCAGAAGAGCTGAGCTGCCTGATCACCGTGGCGAGAGAGGTAAGGGGGATTGGACCTCATGGCTGGTGTAGGGTATTTTTTAGAAGGGGTGGGGGCCGGGAGGGAGTCGCACAGGGGTCCGCTTTTAGGGCGCAGGGGAGGGGTTGTTTTTACAAGGGCTGGGGTCAGAGAGGTCATGCATGAGTCTGCTTCTAGGGTGCCGGGGATGGGTTGTTTTTGCAAGGGTGTGGGGGGGTCGCACAGGAGTCCGCTTTTAGGGCTCAGGGGGGAGGTAGTTTTTTACAAGGGCTGGGGAACAGGGTGGAGGGGGCATGCACCAGGGACCGTTTCAGGGCTCAAGGCAGGGGTTAGGGAAAACCTTTACTATGCACATGCCTTTAACATTCATGCTTTTACAACAAAATGTGTTGTAAAAGCATAATTTTTTTTTAAAGTGTATGGTAAAGGTTATGCTTGCTAATGGCATTTGCGTTGTAACGCATGCGTGGTAAAGGCATGCATTGCAATGGAATGCGTTGTATCATCATACAACCCTCCGCAGTCTGCCTTTCTAATTGCTGTAGGTTGGTTAGTTGGAGTGGTCTGGGATAGTCAGTTGCTCATAGGGCTATTTTGAAATTGTTCAATCACATATCTATCGGTACTAAAATGATTACGCTGTTAATCATGTAGCGTGTCTTGCTTACAAGCATTTATAGAACCCCTGAGCGTTAAACAGAGGAACATGCCAAAAGGATGGTATGTGTCCTGGGGAGAGGGTTTGCTTAAGGAGTGCTGATACCCTAAGCCAGTTGCAGCAATCCTCATCTTGTGGTTATAATCAAGAGTGATAGTTGCCCAGAGGCCAGCAACAGCTATTCATTATAGTGGTGAGTTGATGCTTACCTTGAGGTCTAGAGATGAAGAAGCAGAGTTTCTGGCCCTAGACCCTTTCCAGGCCCTAACAGGCCCAAACATGTTATACCCTCTGTGAGAAGTTGGCCTGGTATATGATGTCCACTAGTTACAATGGGCACCTTGCACCAGTCCAAACAACCCTTATGGTGATTTAAGAGGTCAAAGATAACCTTAGAAAGCTATCCAAGTGGTAGCTGTGGAGAGCAGCCTTCAGGCTTAGTCTTGAAGGAATGTTAAGCAGCTTGTTTTACCAGAATGCAACCTTATAGTATTGGTTAAATGAAAGGAGAACCACACAGTAGTTATAAAAATATGTATTTATTGTTATAACACACCTTAAATACCTTACAGTATCTGCTACACACAGATAAACACAAAGCACACAATACTGTAGCACAGAAACAATCGTAAGTAGCACTAATACACAGTGGGCTCCCGGGGGAGACCAAACCATATACTAAAATAGTGGTATAAGAACCACAACTTGGGTCAAGACAGTGTCTAGAGGATGTAGAATCGCTGGGACCCCAAGGAACCACCCAAGGTGGGTAAGGAGGGACCCCACGGAGGACGGGTACAGTGTGAGAACACGACCGCGTGCTACGTACAATTCAATGGGAGAGTCTCGGTTGCAGTTTTAACATTTAAGGACCCTTCCCAGTGGATTACGGAGAAACCCTTTGGAACTTAGAAGGTTGGAGAGCCACCCCACCCGTGGATACTGAAGAGCCAGAGTTACCTATAGGGCTGAATTGCATAGGGCTGAATTGATGTCGGAAACCACCATCGTTCTCAATGGGAGTCTTCAAAGAAATGCCACTGCTGGAAAGAAGAAAAGTGTCCGGTGGAATCCACAAGTGGATTCTTGAAGGAAGGAACCTGAAAGCAGAGGGGACAGAGTCTGGGTCACTCAGGAGTGACCAGGGGCTCAGTAGACGAATGCCCACCGATGTCGGGTGCTTCAGGTGTGAAGATGGATACCTTGACTCTACAGCCGCAGGGACCAGGAGACGTCGAGGATGACCAGGAGCCGGATACGAGCTGTCCCATGAAGGATGTCGAGTGCTGATTGGTTGGTGTCCGGCGGGAGCACCAACAAGCCTTGGCAGCGGCAACCCACGAAGAAGGTCAAAGAAGCTTTCGGCCTGGCCCAGCAAGGACCAGAGGACTCACCACAGCAAGGGGAGTCAGGGCAGGCCTGGAGCAGCCAGGGGAGTCCAAGTACAGCAGTGTTGTCCCTAATATGGACCCACAGTCAGAAGGCACAGGAGTCACGAGGGGACCTCTAGCAGTTTCACAAAGTCACAGCTTGCAGGGCACAGAGTGCGAGGAGGCCAAAGTTCTTTGTACAAAATGTGCGCAGAGGTTGGGGCTATTGATAGCCCAATGCACGAAGTTGGGGAACACCAACAAGCATATGCACTTGCAAAAGTATGTGGTGCACAGGGGTTCGGGTTATGCAATCCCCACGATGGATACTGGCCTCAAACTTGGTCAGAGGGCAGCTCCACTGCAGGGAACATAGGAACCCACCTCATGTGTTGCTGGAGACTTCAGAGTCCACAGGAGCTCAGGGTCAGAAGATCAGTCAGTTGCATTACAGTGCCTGCGAATGCAGGGGAGTGACTCCTTCACCCCAAGGGAGATACTTCAGTTGTCCTTGATGCTCCACAGGTCTTGCATGGAGCCTGTATGGTGCACAGGCACAGACGAGGCTTTGGACGGAGAGGGAGATGAAGTCGGGCCCAGTCAAAGTCCAGCGAAGTCCAGAGTGTCCAGACGGTCGAAGGTCAGTGGTTTCTTGTTCAGAATCTTGTCCACGTCAAATCTAGGGTCCTACAGCCAAGTAAGTCCTTTTGTACCCACGGGAGAGAGTTGGACAGATTCAGGGGAACCTCCCAGGGGAGGGTCAGGACAGTGGGGAGGTTCCTTTGTCCAGTTTCGCGCCAGAGCAGGAGCCAACGGCTCCCAGGGCTGGTTTGAACTGGACTATGCACAGGGACACCAAATGTGCCCCTCGGTCAGACTTTCAGGCACTCTGGAAGTGCACCCAACCAGCTCCAATACACTAAATCCTGTCTGGGAGGTGGTCACACCTCCCTGTGACAGGATACCTATTGTGCTGCCTTTCTCTGCTCGAGCTTGGCTCAGCAGCAGGAGGGCAGAAATGTGTCTCTGGTCGGCAGCAACCATTTTGTGCTGACTGGGTCGAGAAGGCTGGTACCGGGAAGACCGGGGAACCCACGAAGCTCGCTTCTGAAGGATGGAATCATACCTCCCACACCGGTTACCAGTGTGGAGGTATGATTCCAAGGTGTTTGATACCAAACACGACATGGTTTGTTGCAGCCGTTTCGAGATAGCATTTTACGCGAGCATATAATGCACCTCTACCTACATGTCTGGCCGCGTCACCGACAACCCGGGAGAATGGTCTCCGAAGGCTGCAGGGGTGCTCTGCTCATGCAGGGGCACCCTCTCATGTAAAACCCAGCACCCTGTTTTCAGGATTGTCAAGGCCTGCTATAGGGGTGACTTATAGGTTTTAAGTGTAGTGACCTATAGATATAGTAAACCTATATCTAAAGTAAGTGGTGTATGCACCATTTTACACAGGCTGCAATGGCAGGCCTGTAGTTCCATTTTGCATGGCCTCTCATGGGTGGCATAATACATGGGAGGCCTCTGGGGTACCTATGCCCTGGGTACATGTGTACCATATACTAGGGACTGACAAGGGTACCCCAGTATCCAATCTGGAGTGTACCTAGGTACATGACATAACATTGTAGGGAGAAAGCAGATGGACTGGGTCCTGATTAGCTGGATCCCAGTCAGACTAGTCAAAAACAGTGTAACATCAAGCAAAAAGTGGGGGTAACCATAAGAAGCAGATCCTACTTTCCTACACCCTCCATATGTCACCCTCTACTTGGATGCCCGGGCCGGATGCCCTGACACCTCCTTTTAAATAGAAAAGGGAAGGCGCTAGCAGTCAAGTGACATTCTCCCAATAAGAGCTCTAGTTTAGCAATCGGGAGGCATGGTTCCAATGTTTTAGCAATCAGATTACCTATTTCCAATGGAAGCTGTAACCATAGCAATAAGATGGCCCAGGTCCAATGGGAGTCCTAGCAAACAGGTGACCTCGGTCCCATGGGCCCAACCACTACAATCACTGAAAATAATGAAAAATCAATCTGTGCAATCACATAGGGAACCTACAATCCAAGTATCAAATCCATGAAAAAAATTTGCAAACAGATTTACATCACGAGCAGAACAGACAAAACTAATCATTAAAATCTCTTCATGAAAAGGAAGGTGTTGCATTTCATATTCCCTTTCTATAAAAGAATAGGTTTGATTTTTTGAGAATCAGATACCTGGTCCACAAATACCTTGCAGCTGGAGTTCCAGTTAAGTGTCCTTGCATGGAACATATCAAGCTCCTAAAAATACCGAAACATTTCCAAAGAGGTGAGTATAAGGTGTTATCTGGAAAATTAAGAGAGCTTATTTAGGAAGCCAATGGATCTCAGTTTTTAGATTTGGCAGGAGGATGCTCAGAAAATGTTCTAGATGTTCATCAACTCTCTAAAGATAGGTGGAGCTTAAATCCGAATAAATAATAATTCTACCCCAAACGTGACTACAGTAAGTCTCTTTCTGTAATAAATTAGGCAGAATTGTTGAGTTTCCTCTTAACTGCAGAGAGGCCTCCATTAGCTGTATGAGAACGGGAAACCTTCAAGTGGTTGCAACATTAATCACATGGCTGTTGTGCTGAAGAGCCACGCCTAATGTCACTCTATGAAGTTTCAATCTAGTTGAACTAGTCGATTTTTTCTTTGCTGTCTTGAATATTGGTTCATCAGTTGTATTCATTTTTTATGAGCAGTTTTAATTACGAGAATTTTTTTTTTATTGAAGATGGTTCAAACACTGTAAATTGTCTTTCTTTTCAATGGTGGGAATGGGTTTTCTAATGTTTTTATATTCTGTATTGATTGTTCTATGTTCACATTTACCCTATCTTATCATTTCTGTTTTATGACTCTGAAAGATAAAAATTGTAATAGTGTTGTTTAACCTTTAAAGAAGATTTATCTATCCTTAAACATTCAGCAGCAGGTTTAAAGAAGAAAAAAGACCAAAATATAAACACTTCTGCAAACTGAAAATCAGAATTCTCTTTTTCCAGGAACAGCTCCGAAGTATGAACAGATATACTGTGGGACACTCATCCCTCCATTCTAACATAAAAGTACAAATAGGGGTGTTGTTTATTTTTTTCCTATTACCCTCTCCCCTCCCTCCAAGAAAAGCCCTACCAAAAAGCCACCCATTGGTATTTCCCCAGCTCTGCCCCCTCTCACCATGGAAACCATATTTAACAACATATGCGAAGATGTCTCCTCTGAGGGCAAAAAGAGTGACAACAGTCATGCCCAAAGCTTTAGTTTGTACCTTCATGCTGTGGAGAAAACCTATGGTAAAGAAGATTAGTGGGGTGAATACATTGCAGAAGCAGTGAAGATGATGGATGACACATGGCTCATTCTAAGAAACATGTATTTGAATCCTGACAAGGCAGCCCTACTCTTGCATCCGTCTGAGGTAGGTAATTGGAGTATCATACATTTGGCAATAGTAGCGTGTTATTTACAGCACTTAGAAACAGCAGAAGTGAGATAGGTAGAGGTATGTATATATATATATGAAAAAACAAGCTGTTATCCCAAAACGTACTGGAATGGTGAAGTTAATGTCAATGCTCTCGGATTGCAAGCCTTTTTTCGGATGTCAGCAGGGAGTCCTATCATCACGTCCACCTTCTACGCTGAAATTGTTACCTTAGAGTGCTACTTCAGTTCTGAACCAACTCTCTGTTTGCTCTTTTTCAGTCTCTAACTCAGACGTGAGGGTAGTGAACGGGACGTCCGCATGCAGGGGACGCTTAGAAGTGCGTTATCTGGACGTTTGGAGGTCGGTGTGCGGTTTTACATGGGATATGAAAGAAGCACAAGTCGCCTGTAGACACATGGGCTGCAGATCGGCCCTTGCTGCTGAAAAGAATGGCTTCTATGGCCCCGGCCAAAGCGATATAGTCTTGGAAATCCTGAGCTGCAATGGAACGGAACTCTCCCTGATGGAATGCCAGCACAGGGACTGGACCGGCGCTAGATGCGGCCGCACTACTGCTGTCGGAGTCATCTGCAACGGTACAGTGGTATTTGTTTACTTGTCTGGCAAATCACTGACTGACTGATGTATGGAATCGAAGAACGCAGTGTGAGTGAGAGAGATACCGGATCGGTGAAAAACGCTGTAGAAAAGCAGGGACCTAAGAGGGATTTGGAACATAGAAACGACCGTATTAAAAACGTGGGGGCAGATTTACAAGCCCCTTGCGCCACTTTTGCGTCACTTTTCCCATGTTAAAAGTGACGCAAAAGTGGCGCAAGGGGCTTGTAAATCTGCCCCGTGGTATTCTCTTGTTCCAGGGATTTTAATATAAAGTCGCACGGTGGGGCATCGTTGTTGTGATGTGATTCCATTTGTATAGCACTTACTACCCACGACAAGGCGTTTTAATTTCTTAAACACCTTTGGAAATTACAAGGCCCATATCATGAATGGCAGCGCTGGCTTGATGCAGAAGTTAGCACCTGTTTTATAGAAGTAAGGTGAATTAATTTACCCCAAATTCAGAATTTTACAAATAACCACTATTCCTAAACTCTGCATCTTGGCCACATTTCGAAAATGCGTAGGTTTCCTTCATACCCATTTTTCAATTATTAGACATTTTGATATGAAATGCTGCATGGTTGGCTCACAATGACATATAATTGTAAGCTGCAGCTCAGTTGTAGTCTCTGGATATTTCATCATTTTGAACAATCACAAACACTCTAGATCCTTGCGATCAGAAGTTTTTGATGATTGTAACTGGATATTATTTCTGTAAATCGTCCATCAGGGCAAAACATTACAGATTAAAACGTTGTTCACTATTTTTTCCTACTTGTTATCATTTTTTTTTTATCAACGATTAGTGTCTTTGGGGGAACCATGAGCGATCTACATAAATGACCCCTTGAAGAACTCAGAATTTTCCTACTTTTCAGAACTGTATAGCTTTCTGGGATAACTCGGTTTCTACCACAAACTTCAAGTAGGAAAAAAATAATAGGAAAAATCAACTACCATTTAGAAAAATGCAAAAAATGAATTTTTTGCAACTCTGCTTGTTTTTGAAAATTAGAAAGACAGTGATCATAGCACATCCCACCTTTTGTAGATTTTAGGAATAACTATGCTTTTTTTACACAGCACTTTTTACATATCTCAAAAAAAATCAAAATTATCTCATCACTGACAAAAGCCTCAGCAGTGGAAAAGCCTCAACAACTTAGGGGTTAAAAATTCTGGCTGCCTGTGTACACATGCAAAGCTACAACTTAATTAAGTGTTTATCAGCACCTCGTTAAAGGCAAAAAGGTTCTTGCAAGTTACTTTTCTCTGCTGTATGCTATCAGCTCTCTGTTTCATTCTCATAAATGTGCACTAAAGCTTATATGCAT
Organism: Calotriton arnoldi; assembly: GCA_963921515.1. Taxonomy (NCBI): domain Eukaryota; kingdom Metazoa; phylum Chordata; class Amphibia; order Caudata; family Salamandridae; genus Calotriton; species Calotriton arnoldi. The sequence goes on from CAWUFW010009124.1 coordinate 693,589, forward strand.
TATATGGAGATAAAGAGAGACTTAGGGGCGCATTACGATGGTGGACCGATCAGCGATCGTTCCGCCATCGTAAGGAGATTTACCCACCGCCATATTAGGATGGCGGTGAGTATCACGGCGGACGCAAAGTCCGTCCGCCGCTTTTCCGCCGGTGGCAATTGTTACAATTGCCTGCCGGGTGGAGCTGGGCCACTAATATGGTGGCGGTGCCTAGCAGGCACCGTCCGCCATATTAGGATCAGGGTATTGGACAGGCCTTTCCATGGCGGCGCTGCTGCCATGGAAAGGCTGGCGGGGATTGGCTTTGGGGGCCCGTTGCTGGCCCCCCTGTGGGAGGGTGTGGGGGGTGCACTGGGGGATACCCATGGTACCCCCTGCAGTTCCGTGCACCAAGTGGCAGGCACCGCGTGGTGCCTGCCACGTGGTGCAGGGAAATGCTGTGCATGCTCTTTTACCATTGCGGACGGGGCTGCAGCCAGCAGCTCCGTCCGCAATGGTAAAAGGCCAGCTAGTATGGCAGGCGCATCCTAATTGCACTGGTGGGACCGCCGCACGTCTGGCGGTCGGTCCCATCACCGTTATGATGGCGGGCGGACTGATGTCCGCCCGCCATCATAATGAGCCTCTAAGGGCCTTATTTAGATCTCGGCGGAAGGAATATACCGTCACAAACGTGACGGATATCCCATCCGTCGTATTGTGATCTCCATAAGATATAATGGGATCGTAATATGGTGGATGGGTTATCCGCCACGTTTGTGATGGAGTGTTCCCCTCCGTCAAGATCTAAATCAGGCCTTACGCTACTGTTTCAGTTTTTGCTGCATCCAAAGCTGACTTTTATGTGCAGTGTGTTTCTGCACAGTGATGACCTTATGAATGGGATTTATCAGCCTATCTCCTCTATCCATGGCAGTCTACTTGTTAGCTCACACCCTACTTATCATGACAACCCCACTCTTACAGGTAAAGGTGATCAGATCAAGAAATGGAACCGGTGAGTGCTCCCTGTAACCAGTGTGGGGGTAAAAAGAACGAAGAAGTGTATGTACAGACATTTGGGGAGGATGATGCTATGATATCAGTGTTCCACTGTGCACACGTCTGCTGCTTAAGTGTGAGCAGCTTTAGGTTCCATTCATTATTGCTGTACGGGACACTGTCTGTAGGCTAATAAAATGGCGAGGGGGTAAGTTATCTCACCATCTCAAGTCTTGTAAGTGATGGCTCAAATGTAGCTCGACCCTGAAGATATCTGAGTGAATATTTAAATATGTCTTCAAGATTAATGTGACGAGTGAAAATTGAAAGATGCATTAGAATGCCACAGTAAAGAGGCAAATGTAAACATGCACAAAAAACTTTGGACCAAAGCGGCAAATTTAAACCCACAATTGGTATTAATGAGTTAAGGTAAAAATATGATCATGTACCAAGGATTACTAATTTATTCCAAATCTGAACATGCCTAATTATACAATTATGCTAGCATTTTTGCACTGGCATCATTTTTGTAACTATTAATATTTTTGGACATTTTACTGCTGCCTGAAGCCCCAGACACCTTCTAGAGTATGTGCGCTGAAGGACCCGGGTATCACAGAGTGCACTATCAGTGTTCCTACCATGCGAGTTGAATGCAACCCTGTCCATCACATTAAAGCACCTCAAGTTCCAAAACCAAGGTCTCAATCAGCAAGAAGTAAAGATAGGTTTCTCTGCTATTGTCAACTTCCCACACGTTCTGGGTGCCCTTAATGGCACATATATGTCACATTAGTACCTCATGATGATCTTGCACGTATATACAGAAATCGCAAACACACACAGTCAGTAAAAGAAAAGACAATCTGTGATGCCAAATACTGCTTCACCGTTGTAGCCACATACCCAGAAACCCCATGTGAGTCACACATATTCATATATATATTCATACTGTGCTATCAACGCTTTGAAGTGTGCATAAACAAGGTTTACCAATAAACATGTATGAGACACATTGCCAATAAAATTCATGAGTAGAGCATCGGTTAAATGCAATATGTGTAATCTATGCTCAATTCTTCATCATAAATAACCAAGATTTAGCCACTGATGACAATACCCTACACAAATACAAAGACCCCAGCAAAAGAAACCTACAACACTGGGTGAAATGTGGCATCGCAGAAGAGTTTTTCCACATTTTGATGCCTAGGCCTGCCTTAATGTAGACTTCTTTAGCACCTAAAGATTGCCTTTGACACATTTATTGTGTGTTGCACAGTACACAACTTTAGTGTCCCAGGTGAAATGCCACTTGTCAACCATACAGTGATGTGCAAATAAGCAAGGACAGCACAAACAAAGGACCCAGCAATCATAAAGGCAAACCAGATTGACAAATAAGGAGATAGGAAATCATGCAGAATTTCTATACTTATAGGCTTAACTAAAAGAGTGACACTTTAAATTCATATATTATCAAGCACAGGCTGCCCAACATCTATATGTTTATAGTTATAACAAAACAATAAGTGAAAGGTCGTATCAAAAGATGAGTCTGCTACTCATTATCTGGCATATACGAATGACACTGTCAGGCATGCGACAACTGTTCATTTCATTGCAGAATTGTTTTAATAATTGAGACAGCGCACAAGGTTCGTGGGCTGCCTGCTCCTTTTCTGTAGCTGGCCCCACCATGGTTGGTGATGACGATGAAGGACATTGCTCTATATCTCCACTCCTCAGTAACAATTTGTTCATTGGCGGATGCACAACTTCCAGGATATCAACTATGGGATATCAAGCAGAGGCAATGTCCACTTGAGATTTTGCCATTTGGGTGTTAATGTTCTTTTTTTACTTATAGTCATATGGATAACTCTTGAATATCTTCCACCCCAGTGCATCAAAGGCTATTTTACCTCACTGGATACTTCTCCATTGCACAGTAAGGCCTCCTTGATAATTGATATGCATGAAGGTGTCATCACCAAACATCTATTTGTGTGCTTTACCTGTGTGGTGGACATCTATGAATGTTTTTTCTGCTTAAAAACATTTACCCAGAGATGACTGTCATGCTTGTATGTGCATACACAGCATCCATCATTGAATGATCTTTCTTAAAGCATCTGAAAAATGTGCATGCATGCACAGCCTTCATCTATGAATGATTTTTCTTTAAACATAAGAAAAAACATTAAAAGATGGCCACCACACATACGTGAAGGTATGCACCTTGCAGCAGCAATCTTTGAATGAATTTTATCAATGGTGAAATAACATTTTAAGATGGCTGCCTGCAACTACAGGATCAGGTGGCACTCATAATATGAGGGGCACCAACAGGTAAGAAGGACAGGGTGTCCGAATTTTTTTAATGAAGTGAGCTGGGATGGAAGGATGGCAGCAAAAATGTACAGAGAGAGATAGAGAAAATAGCACCTTATGCAATGCAGTGCAAGGTCAGACATCAGCAATGGAAAAGTAGAAGTCATCCAAATCAAAAGGCGTTGAGTTTGACATGCTCCTTTGGTGGGACGATTTCAAGAAGAGGAAACAAACCCATGGGCAAAGGTGTAGTTGAAGATGAAGAAGTTTATTGAGTATGGTACAGCTCGACCAGTAGGGTGGCAGGATAACTGTAACTCCTTCACATTTTTGAAACACAACATTCCAACATCCCTTCAGCATCTCTCCAAAAATCTTGAACCAGGACTAAACACATCTTCCCCATCACGCTCCCAAAACCCCAAACTATAATAATAGCAAACAAATTCAAAAACAATATATATATATATATCTAACACACATGGAACAAAGAATATTATAAAGTGGTGTATTAGTAGTAATAAGCAGTGACTTACCACTAGTAATAAGGCCACAAACACAATAAAAGGTTCAGACGAGGTCTTAATCAATCATTCCCTTGCTCAACCTTTGGTAGGTGGCAACAAGCTGGCAGGTGTAACTTAGGAGACAGGTGTGTAAAGCATTTAAAAACACCAATACATTAAGTAAGTAAGACACAACACACAATTAAAATCAAACTTCAATTTATAAAAATAGGTCATATTTTTATAAACAAACATCAAAATGACAAAAATTCAATGTAGGGAACCAGAGATATGGGTTTTTAAAGAGTAAATGTAGCGTATAAAAGCAAATAGTGCTCAAAGGGTTTTAAAAAAGGTCATGCTGAACCATAACAAAGTCAAGAGTTCATTACACTTACTTCCAGAAGTGTTTCTTGATGCAGGAAAGTGGTCCACAGCACCAGCCAAGGGATCACATGCTCTGGATTGCCTCTTGGGGCCTGGGACCACAACTCCCACAATGCACCTGGTCAGTTTATGGAGCTTTTTACAAAATTTACGTCAAACTTCTCCAAACTTCTGGGACTTCTTCCAAAAGGTCTCCTTGAGGGTTCAAAGTGTCCACAACACCAATCCAGGGGTCTAGAAACTCTGAGATGTTCCTTGGGCCAAATCCTTAAAAAGTCTACTGGATGCACTCCAAGATGGGGACTTCTTGGTGAAGAGGATGCAGGTGGGCTTTGTTAACCTGTAGCTTGCAGGGAGTCCGCTCTTTAATCCTTCTTGAAGCAAGGCAAAGTCCTTAGGGCTGTAGTCCCATAATGTGCAGCAGGTGCAGTCCTTCAGAGTGCAAATCTTAGGGGTGCAGATGAGGTTTTCAGCAGGGCAGTCCTTCTTTTCCTTGTAGTCTCAGGCAGCAGATCTGTATGCAGCTCTCCCTTATTTATCCACAGTTTCTGGGTGTTTAGCAGGGGGCACCCCCGACAATGTGATGCAGGATGCCACACAGGTGTATGACCACTTCTCCACAAATTCTTCTCCTTTGGGGCTAGATCTGGTTAAGCCAACCCACTGGTGTGTGTAATTTTCACAAACACACCCCTTCCGTCCCCCTGACTTATCAAATTACTGATGCTACTGTGTGGCTGGGGGTGCAGGATGTAGGGTCAGGCTGTGCTGGCCCCAAAATGTCATTATCCCTTTAAAGACCTGTTTGGCTCCCCCACCCTCTTCCTCCCTTGTGGCTTCTGCAGCTAAAGTTCTCCACCTATAGGAAATCCATTGTCTACTCTGACAGGACACTTCATACCTCATCAAACAACTCTGTCTCAGCCTGGGAAAGGCTGGCCAATGAGGAGAGGGCAGCTGGAAAGCTGGATTTTGGTTCACAGAAAAGAAAGTCTAATAACTTTTTTTCTGTGATAGTGATTATAAACCTAACAGTGCCAAGTTGGTGGATTTATCATCATTATTATTTTAAGTCCTTCAATGATATTTTAGCTCCTTCCTGTCAATATTTATACTTAAATAAAATGTCTAAATATTAGCCTATGAAGCCTTTCACTACAATAGGGAAAAACGGAATTGGCAGTTTTTCCCACACCAGGGCTTATAAAACATCTTTTATAATGTCTCTGCTTATATCTGAAAGTACCCAACCCCTGGGGCACCTAGGGAAGACCTTAGGGGTAACCTATATGTAAAAAGAAGGTAGATTACTACTTTGGAAGTATCTTTAATTCCAAAGTCAAATTGGCATATAATTGGAATTTAAAATCAGCCTGCAGGGCTGGCTTTTAAAATGACAGCAGGCAACACAGCAGTGCACACTCCAGTGCAAACAAACTACTGGACCTCTAATCCTCCTTGCCCTATTATCAACTAGGGACTTACAGGGGTCTGTCATTGACAAATATAATTTTACCTAACCATGTACTTTTAATGAGAGCACAGGCCCTTTGTCTGGTTTGCAGAGCCCAGGGCACAATCAGAGTAAAAAAACCAGCACCTAGTTGTCCAAACGGGGGCAAAAAGTGGGGGGACACTTCAAACAGATCCTGATTTCTTACAAAGACACAATAACATATATGATGACGTCTATATGCCAGGGATATCTCCCTCAAGAGGAAAATGGAACCTCTCACTCACATGCATAATCTCCTAATTTCCTAGGATGTTTCCTTTCAGCAGGGGATCTCAGATATTTATTTCCCATAGATTCTCCATCAAGCTTGTCCTCAGACCTCCAAATGCACATGGGTACAGTGGCATATCTTTGCACAGACAGTTTCTTCTTCTCCACCACTTCCCATCATCTAGCTTCACCACATGGTCTTTGACTAGTACTACTCTTTTGGGAACAGAAAACTTGGAATACCCCTTGGCAACAATCTTTGGTAATTTGATTCTGACCCAATCCCCCACTTTAACCTTCAACTGGCACCAATCACTCTCATCACCAACACATATATTTCTTTTGTGCCACTTCCCTTTTACACTTGACCAGTGACAACTTATCTTTCAAATCACTGTTCTCCCCCATCCATGATCTAACCAACTTAGAGGATGGCACACGTCCTTTCAGTAGATAAAAAGGAGACAGCCTTGTGACAGTATTTGGATTAGTGTGAACAGCCCACAAAACCTCATACAATTCCTTTTTCCAATTCAAACAATTGGCCACAGACAGTTGCACATTATCCTTGATCATACAGTTACATCTTTCCACCAAACCTTTGCTGTGATGGTAGTACCGTGATGTGGTTATATGTTTGATACCTCATCTGGCCATAAATTCACCAAAATCATGGGAAGCAAACTGAACTCCATTGTCAGGCACCATTTCAACTGGAGCTCCCTGTTAGAAATGGGGGTCTCTAGTTGGCAGAGGTAGGTACCTTTGTCCAAATAGGGACCCTTGCTTCTAGTCAGGGTAAGGGGGATACAGTTCTAAAATAACCCCTGCTCACCCCCTTGGTAGCTTGGCACGAGCAGACAGGCTTATCTTAGAGGCAGTGCGCAAAGCATTTGTGAACACATACATTAATACAGTGAAAACACTACATATGGACACCACACCAGTTTAGAAAAATAAGTAATCTTTATCTAAACCAAGCAAGACCAAAACGACTAAAATCCACAATAGAGTAATACAAATATGGCTTGCAAATGGTAGAAATAGTTCATTTCAAAGCAAATTGCAGATGCAACACTTTTCACACAAAGTACCTTGGATGCGTCACGCACACAAACATAAAGGGTCGCAGGGAAGATGATGCGTCAGTTCCTTACACTCAGGGAAGGTGATGCATCGGTTCCTTGCTCCAGGGTAGGTGATGCGTTGGTTCCTTACTGCTGCGCAGGGGAGGTGATGCGTCAGTTCCTTACCGGAGAGGAGGTGATGCATCGGTTTCTTCCGGAGTGCGCAGGTGATGCGTCCCCCAACGATGCGACAAAGCTGTCTCCTCGATGCGATGATCCAGGACGATGCGTTGGTTCTTGCAGCCGCACAGCAGGGCTTGCGCCGGAATCAGTGTGGTGATCTCGGACTTTGGAGATCTGTGCACTCGATGCGGCGTGTGACAATTTCTTGAGCCGCGGGCAGGCGCTACGACGATTTCTTCGGCGATGCATCGGTAACAGGTGCGGGTGTGTCATGCTTCTCGATGTTGCATTACTTTTCCAGCTCCCAGCGGCAAACAGTCTCCTGAGGTCCAAAACAACAGCAGGCACCTCTTAGCAGGTCAGAACTCCCAGCAAGGAAGTTCTTTGGAGCTGGTGGTGAAGTCTTTGTGGCCCTGAGACTTCAGAACAGGAGGCAAGCTCAGTTTCAAGCCCGTGGAGATCTTCCTCAAGCAGGGGACACAGCAAACAGCAAAGTCCATTTCCCTTTCCTTGGCAGAAAGTAGCCACTGCAGGCCACCCCAGACAGCAAACAGCACAGGGGCAGTATTCCTCCTCAGTTTCTCCAGCTCTTCTCCTTGGAAAAGGTTCCTCTTGATTTCCCAGAAGTGATCTAAAAGTCTGGGCCCCGCTTTTTATTCAGTAAAATCCTTTGTTCTCTGGTGGCAGAGAAGCCCTGTGCTCAGTCAAAACCAGTTCTGTCCTCTCTGGTGCAGCTTCCTGGCAAGAGGTGGAGACAGCATTGTGGAAGGCAGACCAGGTCCATTCAGGTGAAAGAAATCTCCTATCCCTACTCTAAATGCAGCCCAGGTCTATTCAGCCCAGCCTGACTCATCCAGACTTTCTGGAGCCACTGCACCTCCCCAGCCCCTGTCATCCCAAAGCCAGACAGTCAATACACATCCTAGCAGAGGCACACTGGATGGCTAAGCAAGAAAATACCTACTTTCTAAAAGTGGTATTTTCAAACACAGAATGTAAAACTCACCCTCACTAAAAGATGCATTTTAACATTCTGAGTTCAGGCATACTAAACTTTATTTTCCTACCTTGTTCCCAGGGGTAGTTATGTTTAAACGATGTTATAAGCAAACTCCCCATTCTATCCTATGGGAACAGGTAGCCTTGCAATAGTGAAAAACAAACTTGGCAGTATTTCACTATCAGGGCATGCCACACAAACCAGGGCATGTCCTACCTTTCACATACACTGCACCCAGCCCACAGGGGTACCTTGGGCCTACCTTAGGGGTGACTAACATGTAAGAAAAGGGAAGGTTAGGGCCTGGCAAGTGCACCCACTTGCCAGACATGGCAGTACCAGACTGCACATAGGCTCTGCAATGGCAGGCCTGAGTTACATTTACAGGCTGCTTATGTGGGTGGCACAATCAGTGCTGCAGCCCACTAGCAGAATTTGATTTACAGGCCCTGGGCACACACAGTGCACTGTACTAGGGACTGACTAGTAAATCAAATATGCCAGTCATGGAATCACCAATCCATAACAATAATTTACAAAGTGAGCACTTGCACTTTGGCGCTGAATAGCAGTGGCAAAGTGCCCAAAGCATCTAGACCAGCAAAACATAGTCCAACACACATCAAAAACACAGGAGGCAAAGGCAAAAAATAAAGGGGTAACCCACGCCAATGATGCCAGGTCTAACACTCCCTCTCTCAGAAATAATTTGAAAGAAACTCTATTACTTCTTTTCTACCAGCACTTCCCACAAAACAAACTTCCAGCCATCTCAAATAGTAATCCACTACAACAAGGCTGAACCTGCAACTCTCTCTCAAAACATTCATGGGACCAATAATGTCCAAAATTAACTTCCTTCAAGGTTTCTCTGGCACAGGAACACTTTCAACAGGACTGAAAACCGTGACTTGCGACTTGTCACTTATGGCACAAGCAACACAATCTCTCACGTAATGTTCAACGTCTTTATCCAAACCAGGATACCAAAAGCTATCCCTTAACCCCCTCTTCATTGCTCTCATGCCAATATGTCTATCATGCCCCAATTTTAAGATTATTTCTTTTATCACATAAGGAACCACCAACAAATAAGACCTCCTCAGAATCCCATAAACTACATTGTTAATAAAAAACATGTTTAAACACATCTTACTTAACATACTTACTCCCCGCAGACCATCCTTTTCTTATCAGTTTTATAAGTTCTTCAAACAATACATCATTCTAACAGAGCTGACTTCCATTCATGTTCTGTGATACCCTGTTCCTCGAAGTCACTCATGATGCCTAACACATTATATTCCTCATCCAAAATCTCTTCCTCCTGTCTCGCTCTATCCAACGGCAATCTGGAAAGCCAATTGGCCAAAACATTTTTTGCATCTGTATGTATTCCAGTCAATATTGGGATTCTTGCAATCTATACCTCAACTTGGCAATTTAAGGTGTGTCCTTTCCAGCTCTAAAGGAGCTGGAAATTGATCAATGGCTTTTGATCCATACAAATGATTAGTTCCACACCCCATAGATAGTTCTGAAAATGGTGCACACCCCACCAACACACCAAAGCCTACAATTCATTCACAGAATATGTACATTCTACCCCTTTCAGATGCAAACTTCATCTTCATCTTTACCAGCACGTGTTTGGAGCGAAACTGCCCCCAGACCACACTGGCTTGCATCGGTCACTACTACGCAGGTGTCATATGTGTCGAATGGCGCAAGCAAAATACAATTGGCAATCTCCTTCTCTATCAAGTCAAACTCCTTCTTGGCTTCCTTGGCCCACACAAACTTAGCATTCTTTTTGAGCAACTCACGGAGATTATGAGTCTTCTCTGCACACTTTGGAATAAACTGTGAGTAAACCTCCAGCATCTCAAAAAACAATCTCAGCTGATCCTTAAGCACTGGTTTGGGAAATTCCTCAATGGCTTTCACCAAACTTTCTTTAGGTCCTAAATAATTCACGTAGTCCATTGCAAATTTACTCTTGCTAGCCTTCAAGGTTACTCCCCTCTCTTTCAGAATAGATAAAGCTTTAATTGGAGACATATCAAGAGCCTCCACATCCTTTCCAAACACTTGAATGTCATCCTGAAAACATTCGACATTCTGTGCCCCCTTAAATAATGGCACCACTTTCAGTTAAAACATGGATGAGGCAGACGCCAAACCGAACAGCATACATTTAATCCTGAATGCCTCTTCCGGGGTGGCAAAAAAATGTCAAATGGCGCAATTCTTGATGCAAACTTATCTGGTGGTACGCTGATGTCCTATCCAAGGTGGAGAAAACATTAGCATCCTTCAAAGAGGTGAGCATTTCTGAAATATTCGGCAAAGGATGCCTGTCAATCCAAATCCTTTCATTAAGGTTCCTTAGATCTGTGCACATCTTCACAGAACTGTTAGGTTTCCTGGCAAAAACAACTGGGTACAACCATTCTGAGTTCTCAATGTATACTATAATCCCCTGTTCACACAACCCATCCAACTCCTTTCTTAGTTCCTCATGCATCGACAAGAGTACACAACACACTTTGTGAACCACTGGGCGCGTGTCAGACTTCAAAATAATTTGATGTGTAAATCCTTTAATTTTGCCCAGTTTCTCAGTGAATACCTCTGGAAACATATTTATCCATGTGGATTCATTCACCATCAGGATCAAACCACACCCTTTCCTCAAAATCACTTGATCAGTGCTGTTAGGATGTAAAATTATTCCTAAATTGTATTGCTCCAACCAACCCAACAAACAAGATCCATCTTTAGCCACATACAGTGTACTATGAACACAACTCCCTTTGAAGTGCAACGTCACATCTAGGAGTAGGCTCAACTCATGGAGTTTTACTCCACAGAATTCAGCAGAGTTACCTAAAAACTCAGTGATATTCTATGGAGTTCTGCAAGCGGTGGACTTTTGGCATGTCACACCGCTCACTCTGATTTTTAGTGCCAGAATCTTGTTACACACTGTAAAATCAGCGCGAACAGCACAACAGAGCACACCAGAGTGTTCTGCTTCTTTGCTGCTGCTTGAGTAGATTTTCTACTCAAGCAGCAGCTTTCTCACTGCGAGCGGTAGCTTTCTCAATGCAAGCGGTAGCAACCTGCCGCACCTGCCCGCATTGAGAAATCTTGCCCAGAGGCATTCTAGCACTCAAAAATCACGCTAGGGGACGCACAATATTGCTTGCCAACTTAATATTGGTGACTACATGAGAGGAAAAGCCCTGCCACATGGCGGTTGGCAGAGTTTTTCTGGAAACTCTGCGCTCCAAGTGCAGTGCGGAGTGGGCAAAAGTTTGCGAACTCCACAGGCAGAGCAGAATTTTTCACCCACTCCTAGTCACATCAAACTCCCCCAAAACTTCAATTGCTTTAACCCTGTAGGCTACAGGGCAAACAATGGATTCCCTCAAAGTAATGTAAAATGTTTCCCAATCCTTGGGTCCAATCAATGTGAAAAATGCCATTATATTGATAGGTGTTTCCATAACATTGACCACACAAGAAGCTCTTTTAATACCCACTGACCCTACTTGGGAAACATGAACACTCTCACACTCCTGGACACACCCGTTTGTTCAATATTATCACCATCCACACAAAAAATAACATTGTATTCATCTGAATCAGATGGCTCAACACATCCCGTACTACACTACGTAACTGTATTCATTCTTTCATCAGAAACAATAGTAGGTTGAGACCAACAAACTTTGGCAAAGTGTCCCTTCTTATGATGTTTGGCACATGTTTTGTCAATGGCAGGGCACTTTAAGGCATTGGTAAAATGATTTTTTGTTCCAACACCAGTAACACTACAGACCTTTGAGTCTATACACATCCTTTCACTCTTTTCCTTTAGATTCATCACTGGCACACAGAGCATACACTTCTGGTTTCAGTGACATTTGCTCCATAAAAAAAGTGGTAGCTTCTATATTGCTTCCAATTTCAATAGCTTTGTCAAGTGTTAAGATAGCTCTCAATAATTTCTCTTGTATCTTTTTACTATTAGTCTCTTCTACCATTTGATCTCTAATCATCTCCTCTTCAAACGTTTTGTAGTCTCATGACACTAAATAGATTCCCCTGGAAGTTGGTGTCTCATGTAAAATTTATGTCGTTCCCTAATGACATTTTGTTTTTTAGAAAACGTGCATCAAGCATTTTGATTGCAGAGGCATACTGATTCACAATGTCTCCTTCACCCATAACACATGCAACCGGTAGATGTTTCAATACTTTCCTTCCTTTTGGTCCTAATGATTAACGCAACAAAGCACGTTTTTTTGTCTGTGTGAATATCTCTCCTTCAATTGCTTCCATATGTGCCTCGGACCCCACTTTCCATTGTTCCAACTCAATTTGAGGACATCTAGGGGTTACGAAGAAGGTAACAGGTGGCATAACATTTCGTTGCATCTTGCACTAGCTTTATATGTTAATAACTTAATAAATGATGTATCCAAACTTGCTGTAGCTAAGGAAAGCCACTGCCAACTCATTACAGTCACCACAATGTTCTTTATCAAAAAGAAAGTGTGCAAGTCACCATACACACTCAGCACCTGCAAGTACCCCACTCAGAGTAAAACTTTATCACCTAAACAGATGCAGTATCTGCTGCTGAAGGTGACAAAATCACTGTGGACTTCAACACAGTACCAGAGAAAACAGTCTGTAGACGAAACCTAAGAAAAATAAATTAAAAGGGAAATCATTTCTCCATGGTTAAGTTCCCCGCTTACTGAAATGAAAAGACAATGCAGATGAAAGGAGACTAGATAAAGAATAGGCAAAATCAGGAAATATCATATTGCACTGGAAACAGTTGCAGAAGTGCAAAAAGGACATTTTTCAAAGGGAAAAACATACACTTATAAAAATCGAAGAAGCTACAAACCAGCCCGAAGAGATATTCCAGTACATTTAAATATTCATTAACAAAGGAAGACAGCTTCCAAATCCGAGTCCATCGTTGGAATTGGTAGAAACATTGAATACGTTTTTATAGAAAAACATATGGGGCATACAATAATTTATTGATATTGTCACAAGAAGTGTCAGGATAGTTACGAACACTCTCCTGAGGTATGGTGAAATGTGTCATATATAGATAATACGGAATGTGATAACACCTTATATGAGGTACTGCCAGATACTTAAAATCAAGGTAGTGGGGGGAGTACAATAATCTAGCCCTCCTTTCAGCTGAAAGAAGTATTAACAGAAGATATTGAACTCTTAGCAAGAAATTCAAATGTTACTACTACATTACACTACATAAGTCGCTAAAAATAGCCAGGAGAAACTATATTGTCTCAAGTATCCATAAGGCAGATCATTCCAGCAAAGAGGTGTTTAAGGTAGCACAGACCTTCTTTAAGCCAAAAGCAATAGAGACTGAAGTGCAACCATCCCCAGCCTTGTGTGAAGACATTTCTAGCTTTTTTGATAACAACATTTTAAAGGTCTATGACTCCTTTTCAGCACCCATGGTAACAGAGAAACCGGATACACCATTGGAAGCAGTGGAGGTTCTGCTGTTTACAAATTTTCTACCCATTTCGCATCAGGATGCATTGGCTGAAATTAAAAAATGTAGATCAGGTGCCCCAGATGACCCATGCCCTCCTAAACTTTGGAAAATGCTATCTCTCTCTCTTACTGGTGTGTTAGCTCATATCTGGAATGCATCTCTTGGAACTGGTATTTTTCCCGACAAGTGGAAACACGCTATCCTTCTCCCTTTGAGAAAGAAACCTAACGGTGACCCAGGAGACCTCAACAATCTTAGGCCAATCTCCTTACTGCCTGCTCCGGGTAAAATGCTAGAGAAGTTGGTCCAGCGGCAACTGACCAACTTTGTTGAGAGCAAGGCCTCCCTGCATGATACACAATCTGGTTTCCGGGCAGGCTATAGCACGGAGACTGCCCTCCTTGAGGTGGCCGAGTCGGTGAGATGGTCGTTAGATTCAGGGGCATCAGCGCTACTGGTGCTCCTGGATCTGTCTGCAGCTTTCGACACCGTCGACCACACCCTGTTGGTGCAGAGATTACAAGACACAGGTTTTGGGGGGAAGGTTTTGACCTGGCTGAAATCATATTTAAGCGGCCGTACCCAAAGAGACGCCTTACAACCATTTGAATCAAAACCTAAACCCCTATGGTGTGGCGTCCCTCAAGGCACCGCGCTGAGCCCTTTACTTTTTAATTTGTACCTAGCCCCACTTTTTTCTTTGATTGCCAATTGGGGTGTGAAGGCAATCTCCTACGCTGATGACACCCAGCTGGTTTTCTCTTTTCAAGAGCGAACGATAGAGGCTTTTAAGAATTTTAAAGGTTGCTTGAGAGACATAGCCCTATGGATGAATATAAACAAACTAAAACTCAATGCGGGAAAAACAGACATGCTGTTTTTCGGTAATGGCCCTGTGCCTGCTCCAGATCTGTGGTGGCCAGTAGAAATGGGCCCTCCGCCTTCTCCTAGCTCGAGTATCAAAAATCTAGGGGTGAGATGGGAGGCGGACCTCTCTTTCTCGGCCCAAATCCAACAGGTCACCGCTTCGTGTTTTAGTAAATTGAGAAACCTCCGCAAATTTTTACATTTTATGCCAGAAGATTGCCGTAAATCCGTAGTCCATGCCACAGTGACATCCAGGCTGGACTACGCAAACGGCTTATATCTTGGCCTGCCTAAATATTCGATTAGACGTCTGCAGATGGTGCAGAATGCGGCTGCGAGACTAATTAGACGCATTCCTTTTCGACATCATGTCTCTCCGCATTTACAGGAGCTACATTGGCTCCCGGTAGCCAAAAGAGTCGAATTTAAAGTCTTGACCCTGGCCTATCGGGCTCTTCAGGGAAGATGTCCTAGCTATCTTAAACAAAGACTCTGCCGGTATAAGCAAAATCGTTCCCTGCGGTCAAACTCTCAAAATTTGCTCTACGCTCCCCGCTTTGCGAAAGCCCGTCTGGGTGGTAGGGCGTTCACAGTAAGAACGGCTAAATTGTGGAATGCCCTACCTGGTTTTCTCCGCTAAGCTAACACTGAGACCAGTTTCAGGAAAGCGCTGAAGACATGGCTCTTTAGCAATGATTAGGTCTGACCTCAGTGCCCAAACTTATGTGCATGCGCTGCTTGCTGCTAGAGCGCCGGGACACCTCTGTTCTTGAGGTAGCTGTTCGCGCTATACAAGTTTTAGTATTATTATTATTATTACGTTGCCTGTACTTGTCACACAAAATAGCTAAAATCAAGCTCCTTATATTGCCAAAAATGGTCAACCAGTCATTCCAAACAGTCACAATGCCAGCTGCTTTACAGAAATCCTGTTGATTCTTATGATATAAAATCGTTTTCTCTTGCCTCTGATCTTTTGCCCATTGTTGACCTTCCATATAGGGCCAGCCTGGTCTTTCTGCCACTCTGGCATTTTCGCAGCAGCTGCAGGCTAGGGACATACTTTCACAGTAGGATGGGCTGTCATAACCCAACCATGCCTGCATGGACCCATTCTAGTTTGGGCATTATGCAGATGGCAGCTGGTTTGAACATTTGTGCCAGGGATGATTTTGGTTTACTGTCTGACTCTGCTTCCAAGAGCATCAAAGTTTTTGGAAATAGTTTCCCAACTGCAGGCCTGTCTAGATCGCCCTCCGATTTTAGACTTCAGCATGTAACTGAAACAGTCTCTTTATTGGATGATTAATTTGTCACTGCTAATGAGAGTACATTATCAATGCCCAAATTGCTAGATCTGTCAGGCACAATCAATATAGTGAACTGTTATCTGCTTGACCATCTTTCAGTGGTAGCCACTATATCACATGCAGAGAATGGGTCAGGTCATTTTTGACATGGCAGATTTCATGTCACCAGAGATCAAGGTAGAATATGGGCCTACCCTGGGATCATCCCAGTCACCGCTACTATTTATTCTTCAGTTCCCTCTTTTCCATCATCACCACGAGAGTCTTGGAATATCATTGATATACTGATCACATTCGGAACTATCTATGTGTAAAAGGCTTTATCTGTGTGTAAAAGGCGCTAAGTGCGATTTTTTTTGTCCCCAAAAAGTTCTAAATGAATTGGCCTCTTGCATAAGTAGTAGGGCCAACACCCTAAAAATAGCAAAAATGGAGGCGACCCTCACGAGTTCAAGGAAGACAAGTCCGGAATACCATCTATGGGCCAGATGTACAGCTCGATTTTGCATGCGCAAACGGGTTTGCGACCCGTTTGCGCATGCAAAATACAGAAGGGCCATGTACTAACCCTATTTAGCTAGTCGCAATTTATTTGCGACTCGCTAAATAGGATTAGCGACTCGCTATTAGGAAGGGGCGTCCCGAGGGCGTCCCTTCCTAATAGCGGGTCTGAGCCCTATGTATGACTGTTTGGGAACCGCAATTGCGTGTCGCAAAACAGTCGCAGTTTACCACCCTTATCAGAAGGGTGGTAAATCACTCGCAAAAGGGAAGGGGTCCCCAGGAGACCCCTTCCCCTTTGTGAATGCAGGGGAAAATATTTTTTAGGGACAGGCAGTGGTCCCATGGACCACTATCTGCCCTTAAAAAATGAAACAAAAACGTTTCATTTTTATTTTTTTAAATGCAGCCCGTTCTCTTTTAAGGAAAATGGGCTACATTTAAAAAAGAAAAACTGCTATATTTAAAAGCAGTCCCAGACATGGAGGTCTGCTGAGCCCAGCAGGCCACCATCCCTGGGAGGGCCAGCTATTCCCAATGGGGTCGCAAATTGCTTGTGCCTCATGAATATTCATTAGGCATGCAATTTGTGACCCCAATGGGAATCGCAAACAGTGTCTCAGACTCGCAAATTGCGACTCGCAATCGAGCGCAATTTGCGAGTCGCAAATTGTCATGGTCGTACATCTGGCCCAATTTCCTTTATACCCCTAAATTTATGAGGATTGCCACTTCTTTTATCACCAAAGACAAAAACGTAGGTGTCATCCGCGATTCAGATATGAACATTGAGGCATATATCAGCTCTGTAATTCACACACTATTTCTCAGTCTTTGACAACTTACACGGTCATTGCTCTACATTTAAAACAATTATCAAAAAGCATAAGTGGCTCATTGCATAGTGAAAACTGTGTTGTGCATTAATGAGTAAGAACCCCAAAAAATCAAAGAGCTAACCACCAACATATAACAATATGACAGTCAGACATGTTCTCAAGCTAGCAAATAAAATCACATTTCAGCAAGACTAAATTCAGTACAACAGTTAACGTGGCATAAGTGCATTCTCTTCAAAGTGGCATATCTCATCTTCAAGTGCATTATGAAAACGGCTCCAATTTAAAATCATTAGACACTTGTGCGCCAGTACCTAATGTTCAAGCAGCTTAGGACTTTTACACAATCCAAAAACTAAGCTCCGGACGAAAGGAGGCTGCATGATGTTTGCAACTGAACAAAGATATGGCACTTGCAGGCCTAAAATATCAGGGGCAGATTTACAAGCCCCTTGCGCCACTTTGCGTCATTTTTAACATGAGAAAAATGACGCAAAAGTGGCGCATGGGGCTTGTATATCTGCCCCTCAGTGCGCAACAACCCCAGGCTTTGTAAGATAGACCTGAAATGTTTCCTACTCAATAACTAGTTTGATTCCAGATTTGCAGTTCATTTTTCATTTTCTGCTTTCAGTGTTCTGCTTTTGGGGCACCTGCATATTTTTACTACATGATTTACTTACGATTTCTAGCACCGACAATTGATTTTGTAGTGCATGTCATATAAATAACAATTAAATAATCAAATAAGTATATAAATGGCTGTAAACTCGAACTACAGCAAGACTAAAATTCGCACAAATCAGCAGTTTCAAGAGCTGTACTTAACTACAGATTCTCAGACCTCACTGATAATAAAAACCTCAATTTAAAACATAATCAGCTAGGTAGCTAAGTGCACCTTGCTAAACATTTTACTTTCCAAAAAATCAGTTGACAGCATTGTGATATCTGGTAATTTTTGTAAGACGATATTAAAACATCTTTCTTTATTCGAGAACACAGAGTGGATAGGACTTTCAATGGCAGGAGTAAATCTAAATCACTGTAAAACTGTTTCCTAGGCCATTGAAATGTTATACATCTGCCTCTTATTACAGCGGTTATTGGTTAAAACTCAGCACTGTGAAACAGATCCTGACTAACCTATTCTGTTGAAACTGTTTCTATGTCAATCTCAAATAAATTACGTTCAGGCAGGTACATGAAGTCCTTCGAGGATCTCAAGAGCGGCTTCAAGTTGTATATGTCACAGTTCCTTTGGTGTCTCCAGCTGAGAGTTAAGCCTGACCCCTTGCGGGATATCACCAAAACTCCTCTGGAATTTAACCCGCTGGAGGCCAAGATGACACTGGAACTCCTGGAAGCAGGAGGTATTTCACAACCTAATTGTTCCCTTAAAGCAAACATACCTGACCCATTCGACACCTTACAGATTAGACGGCAGGTTGATGTGGATGAAGACCCGAGACAATGATGAATGGAGTGAGTTGAGGATGGTTCCACGCTTTTTGGCTGTTTTGCTCCACCTGATACTACTTATATCTTTACACAGGATCTAATGTACTCCTTAGAGGTTCTCGAAAATGGATACCAGACCTCCCCTATACCGGCTGCTTAGGGGAGATAGATACCTTTTTTCCTATGGTTTGAGACTGTCACGGCTGTCCAGCAGTTCTGGTCCCACTTGGAACAGGCCCTAGCGACCACATTGGGCTCACATCCATGATGGTCTGCTGGAGGAGGAGGGAGGTCTAACAGTAGCCCCTTATTCTTAGGGATGCAATGTATACTCACCAAAAATGTTGTAGCTCATAGGTGGAAGCATTGTTTCACTGAGAATAGAGGTAGAAATGGATCAGTGCACCCTTATGGAAAGAGACGTGTACAAGGCAAGAGGTTGTCTACAGAAACACAATGGGGGTTCTGGAAGGATTACTCCCAACCATTAGACTTGAGTGAGGCAGACCAGGTTGCCTAAAAAACAAAGCCCGTGACGGAACACACACATATTGGCATGCCGTATATACTCCATCTAGTCATGAAGACATGTAAGATAGATCTTAAATAGTATTACCTTTATTATGATTCCCGCAATGTCTGGTTTTAGTTTTGGTTTTAAACATATGTTGTTGTGTATATGCACTTGTCAATATAATGGTTGTTGACTTTTGACTGCTATGCGGATTTGTTTTTGTTGACAATCAAAGAAAAAATTCTTATAAAAAAAATAAATTACATTCACAAAGTTGACTAATCCAACTTGGTAAATGTATTTTAAATCAGATTTAAATAAAAATGTTTAGCAAGATGTTGTTTCTACAGGATCACAAACATTGTTTTCCCTCATCCTTTTTTGTCCCTGGTGTACACCTTCCCTTTGCCTCCTGTTTATCTCTTGGTTTCACCTCATTTTTTGCTCTTCTTATTTAAGAGGTACCTCACAACTCTCTCTCTTCAACATCCCCTGACTGTTCTTCAATGGCACTCAAGTGCTACTTCGTATAGAATCCCTACATCTCCCTTGATAATTTTTTTTACAATTCTACCATTTTTCTATTTTACCGGATCATTCATGCCCTCATTTTTCTATTAATTTATCTTTCTCAACCTTTTCCCCAATAATCGTATGCTCTCCCTCTTACACAACCATGACACTTTCTGTCCTTTCCTCTTTCCCATTTTATGTTTCAGCATAGTAGAGGGAGATGTGTTGGTGTAGATAGATGGATGGACACTTTAACAGGAAGCAGCTAGATACGGGAGTCTCTTACTAGGCCACTCTGATCCCTTGGTGGGATCAAGGTGGCCTAATAGGAGACTCCCGTACCTTGAAGTAAGTGTGACTACAGGACGGGGTTCCCACTCTGTCCCTGAGTTAAGATCATCATTGATGAAACTCGGGTACACAGATGGTGTGTCTACAAAAAGGGCAATTAAAGCCCCCTAGGAGTTCCCTACTATATAGTGAAAAAGCTAGGAGGGTACGTTTGTAAAAAAAAAATGTATTAGGGATCCGTATCCTGACGAATGCCATCGACCCATAAGGGCGGCAATCTATGGCAGAAACATGTTGGTACGGCAGATAGGGTAATGGTGTCGTTGCTTGCCCATATATCCTGATTTTGAACTTTTTAATCCTGCCAAGTGGGATCCATAATAAAGACAGCGGATACCCACTTTGACAGTTTTAATATATTTTTTTCTCTGCGTGAGGGATCTCTACTGTATGATTTCTTTCTTTTCTATCTTCTGTTTTTTTGCAGCGCTCCTCTCTGGATGTTGGCCTACACCAGGGAGTCGCAGCAGTCCTATGATGAAGCATGCCACTCATTGAGTGGGTGAGGACAGTATTTACACCCTTTTGGGATTCCCAGATTGGGTCACTTATTTTTCAGCTTTTACTTCTCTCGTGTGTCTCAAGGAAGAACAGTTTTTCTACATTTTTATTTGAAAAAAGACTTTTTGAAGTAGGAGGGGACCGGTTGGCCCATGTCCTAGAGGGTAATATACATAGAAAAATTGTCCATGAGTTATTACCTTTAGTTACAAGTCCTTCTCGAGCAGTGAGTAGTGTAGTATAGTTAATGGGAGAACGAGGGAAGGCTCAATCTCTCTTCCCTTTTTTTTGTGGGTTAAGTAACACTAACACATAGGCCAGTATATCATTCAGTGCAGATGGTAATTGGACCAACAATAGACACATGTCCCATCCTTCCATATTTATAATATAATCATGCTATACACTCTTTGCAGGGTGGATTGGACCTCTGGCTACTTTGGCAGGTGCCCTGCATCTGCCACGCTCTGAATAACTTCCTCAGTCTTTCAGGTACACAAACTAGCAATACGAATTTATTCTATCCCACACAACTGATGATTGATGCCTAATTGTATGTAGCAATCCCCCACTATATGTAGAATTATCAACTTGGACGAATAAAGGTTTTTATTGCAAAGGATGTTTTTCAACAGTGCAAATATTTACTGTTTTGTACACAATGACCATATGAAGCAATAAGGCACCTGTTATTCAAATGGATACATCTTTCTCTAGATCCTGCAAGGCATCAGACTAGTCTGGAAAGTTTTTTCACACAATGTGGGAAGCTGACTCTGAATATACTATACCAAAGTAAGGTATAGTGTGCACAGAGTTTAGGGAGTCCCCAGAGGTATAGCAGAGGCTAAATTAGATATGTCCCAACAGCTCTCTCTGTAGTGTGGGCCAGCAGTTAGGCTTATCCAGCGGGTGTGTTAAGCATTTATTGTATTCACTCAATCAAGAACTGATTACACACACTCAGAAACAGAATCCAGACCAATTGGGTAAGTTAAAAAAAGGTATACTTATATTTTATTTTGTAGAACCAAGCAGGACTTGGCACAGGAAGGTAAAATGTAATTGCAATTGTAAAACTTTACAAGGTAATGCAATTGGGAATGGATTTGCAATCGTTACAGATTTGTATATCCTTTAAAAAAGTTTAAAGTACACAGAAATTCCTTTTGATTACTTTTGAATTACATCAACTACTCGGGGGTATGCCTAGATACCACACCATTGATCCCACAATACAAGGTGCAGGTTTGCAATATAGTTACTTTTCTTTCATACAAAAGTTCAGCTCTACAGAGCATTATTAGGAACAAAGCTCGTAACATTGGTTCCTATGGTAGAAAAGGATTAACGGTTATCAGGTAAGTAAACTTATGAGTGGAAGGTTTGGGGGTTAGGACCGAGGTTCCCCAAGGTCTAGGTAGGCACTCAATTTGCACCACCAGCAGCACTGGGGCGGCTGGGTGCAGAGTGCAGGGGCCCAACGTTAGTCAATGGGGCTAAGGGGGCCTTCGGTCAGGGGCTGCTTACGAGCAGGCCACTCCGGTGTAGGAACAAAGCTCCTAGGGTTAATATCCGCACTGCAGGGGCCAACAATCAGCACAGGAGCTGCACCACCAGTGGCAAAGGAGCGGCTGGGTGCACAGTGCCAAGGGGGCGTCGGGAACCCTGTGGATTCCAATGAGGCTTTCCGGTTCGGGAAAGATGCTGCGGGCACGGGCAGGGAGACTTACTGAAGGTGACCACTGGTTGGAGAGGTAAATTGGGTTCTTAGGGGATGCCTGGACACCGTTGGTTGGGCCACCGAAGGCTGTGGGGAGTCGGGTGCGGGGGTGACTTTTGGCGTTGGGTCTTCTTACCAGCTCCGGTCGCTGTCGCGGGGACCCTTCAGGTTGAGGCTGCAGGCGTCGGCTGGAGGCTTGAGGGAGGTCGGGTATCACCAGATCCCAAGCCAGGATCGCTGTGGAGACCTCCTCGTGGTGTTGATTGAGCCACTCGAACTCGGGCCGTGGGCGTGGAGTGCAGAGTGGTGCAGAACCGCCGAGCCGACTAGATCTGGGTTGTGGTCTTGGAGTCTTTGTTGAGAAAATCTGGAGCTCACTGGATACAGAGTCTGTAAGGTGAGTGCAGGGCAGGTCCTCTGGGGGACTGCTGCTCTGGGGTGCTGCTGCTGCTGGACACACCAGCGTTTCTGCTATAGGCAGGAAGTCGGGCCAGGCCAGTAGGGCTGATCCCAAAGCAGTTGGTGTCCTCTTCTTCCTGGGTCAGCACAGCTCTTCAGTCCTTTTTTCTTCCTCGAATCTGAGGAGGAAAGGTTCGGGGTTGCCCCTAAATTCTGAATTTAGGGGCGTTACAAGGGTATGCAGGTTGGGACCAATTGGTCCCTTCCTTGGGGTGAGCACACCCCATATTATGCCACCCTCCAGTGGAGGGGGGCAATAGCCTCTTCCTAATTGGTTGGGTCCCCTCATCTCCAAGATGGAGAGGACTAAGATGTATGCGTCACCTCGCCTCCCCCACCTGAGGGGTGGGGTGGCAGAGGTGGGCACACCTTTCATCCTAGCTCGGTTTTCCCACCGATTCTCCTGCCCAAATTGGGGTCAGAAGCGGTGGGAGCCAGTTGCTGGGGGCAGCAAAAGGCAGGGGCAGCTTACAAAGGCAGCATGCCTTTGAAGCTTCTCCTTTCGTGGACCCAGCCCATCCTGGGGGAGGAGGCATGACACCTATGCCCAGGATGGGCTTTGATTCTGGACCCAGAGAGTGGAGGCTCTCTGCCCAGGGGTCCAGAAACCTGTCTGGTGATGGCAAATGGTGGACAGCCATTCAGGAACCACACCAGGGCTGGTTGTTGTTCAGGGTGCATCTCTAAGATGCCCTCTGTGTGTTTTTGACATTGAATCCAACTCTGGCATCAGGGTGGGTTCAATGTGCTGAGAAGTTTGCTACCACATTTCACATGTTTCAGTAAAGCCATATGGAGCTGTGGAGTTCGTAATGACCAACTCCCAGACCCTATACTTTTTATGGCTTTACTGCACTTACAATGTCTAAGAATCAACTTAGACACTGTAGTGGTACAGTGCTCATGCAACTGTACCCTCACCTGTGGTCTAGTGCACCCTTTTAGAGAGGTGGCTTACCTAGGCCACAGGCAGTGGATTGCAGGCAAGGCACACAGGGATGTGTGCCATATCTACTCTTCACTTTTCTCTGCACCAAAACATGAAGTCTGCAATGGTAGTGTGTGGGTGTTAAGGTACAGGGCCCTTAATGGTGGCTCAATAGGTGCTGCAGCCCATAGAGGCCTTCCCTGGTCACAGTGCCCTTGGTACCTATGGTACGTTTGCAAGAGGCTTACCTGTGGCACGAGATGTGCCAATTGTGGGTACAAAGGTACATCTTTAGGGAAATGCCACAGGCCCTGGAAACCTGATTGGCAGAGACGCAGGGCACACCAAGTCAAAGTGCATCATGTGTCAGGCAAAAAGTGGGGGGCAACCATGCAAAAAGGGGAACTTTCCTATACAACCCCCCCACCAAATGAAAGAGGATGAGACTAACCTTTCCCAAGAGAGTCTTCATTGACTAAGCAGAAGAATCTGGAAAGGCCATCTGCATTGGCATGGGCAGTTGCAGGTCTATGTTCCACTGTGAAGTCCATTCCCTGTAGGGAGATGGACCACCTTAAAAGTTTTGGATTTTCCCCTTTCATCTGCATTAGCCATCTGAGAGGTCTGTGGTCAGTTTGAACTAGGAAGTGAGTACCAAGCAGGTATGGCCTCAGCTTCTTCAGGGACCAAACCTCAGCAAAGGCCTCCCTCTCAATGGCACTCCTACGCTGCTCCCTGGGAAGTAGCCTTCTGCTTATGAAATCAACAGGTTGGCCTTGTCCATCATCATTGGTCTGGGATAGGACCACTCCTATCCCTAGCTCAGAGGCATCTGTCTGCACAATGAACTGCTTGGAGTAATCTGGAGCCTTGAGACTAGGTGCTGAGCACATTGCCTCTTTTAGGGTGTCAAAAGCCTTTTGGCAGCCAACTATCCAGTTCACTTTCTTGGGCATCTTGTTGGAGGTGAGTTCTGTGAAGGGTGTCACAATGGACCCATACCCCTTCACAAACCTCCTATAGTACCCAGTGAAGCCAAGGAATGTCCTGACTTTGGTCTGGGTGGTTGGGGCTTCTCAATCTAGAATTGTCCGTATTTTGGGCTGTAGTGGTTTAACTTGGCCTCCACCTACATGGTGGCCCAAGTATACAACAGTTATCTGCCCTATCTGGCACTTAGATGCCTTGATAGTTAGGCCTGCATCTTGCAGGGCCTGTAAAACCTTCCAGAGGTGGACCAAGTGATCCTTCCAGGAAGAACTAAAGACTGCAATATCATCAAGATAAGCTGCACTAAAGCCTTCCAACCCAGCAAGGACTTGATTCACCAACCTTTGGAAGGTGGCAGGGGCATTCTTTAGACCAAAGGGCATCACACTGAACTGGAAGTGGCTATCAGGTGTGGAGAATGCTGTCTTTTCTTTTGCTCCAGGGGACATGCCAATCAGCCAGTACCCTGCAGTTCAGTCAAAGATACTTAAGTATTTGGCAGCCCCTAACTTATCTATCAGCTCATCAGCTCTGGGGATGGGGTGTGCATCTGTCTTGGTGACAGCATTGAGGCCTCTGTAGTCCACACAAAACCTAATTTCTCTCTTTCCACCCTGTGGATGAGATTTGGGGACTTGGACCGCTGGGCTGGCCCAGGGACTCTCAGAGGGGTCAATTACCCCTAACTCCAGCATCTTGCTGACCTCAGCTTTGATGCTTTCCTTAACTTGGTCAGACGGGGGATAGATTTTTGTTTTGAAAGGCAAGCTGTCTCCATTGTCCACATCATGGGTACACCAGGAAGTCTGGCCAGGGGTTAAGGAAAAGAGCTATGCATACTGTTGCAGAGCCTGTCTGCAATCAGCCTGCTGTTGAGCGGAGAGGGTGTCTGAATAGACAGCTCCATCCACTGACCCATCTTGGGGGCTGTAAGAGAGGAGGTCAGGGAGAGGTTCACTCTCTGTCTCCTGAGCCTCATCAGTAACCATCTTCATGGTCACATCAGCCCTGTCACAATAGAGTTTCAGGTGGTTCACATGTATCACCCTTTTGGGGTACCTGCTAGTGCCCAGGTCTACCGAGCAGGTGACCTCGGTCTTTTTTCCAGGATAGGGTAAGGGCCACTTCATTTGTCCTGGAGAGCCCTTGGTGCCACTGGCTCAAAAACCCACACTTATTGCCCTGGTTGCAATTCTACAAGTGCAACTTTCTGGTCATACCACTGCTTCTGGAGGTCCTTGCTGGCCTCCCGATTTATGAATGATTTCTGCATGTACTCTGCCATCCTGGAATGAAGGCCTAGTACATATTCCACCACATCTTGCTTTGGTACATGATGGGGTTTCTCCCATCCTTCCCTCACAAGAGAGAGTGGTCCCCTTACAGGGTGGCCAATCAGAAGTTCAAAGGGTGAAAAACCTACTCTCTTCTGAGGCACCTCTCTGTAGGCAAAAAGCAGGCTGGGCAACAGAACATTCCATCTCCTTTTGAGTTTTGCGGGGAGTCCCACTATCATGCCTTTCAATGTCTTGTTGAATCTCTCAACAAGGCCATTGGTTTGTCAGTGGTAAGGTGTTGTGAACTTATATATCACACACATTCATCCCGCATGTGTTTTAAGTATGCAGACATGAAGTTGGAACCTCTGTCTGATCCTACCTCTTTAGGAAACCCTACCAGGGTGAAGACACCAATGATGGCCTTGGATACTACAGGGGCTGTAGTAGTCCTAAGGGGAATAGCTTCAGGATACCTGGTGGCATGATGCACTACCACCTACCCTCTCAAAGGGAACCCCAACCACTGGTAGTGGAAGTAAGGGGTCCTTTGGGTGTCCTCCTATCTTGCCACTGGCTTGGCTGGTGACACAGGAGCTTACAAACTCCTTCACTTTTTGGGACATCTGTGGGCAATAGAAGTGGATGAAAAGTCTTTCCCAAGTCTTTGTCTGGCCCATATGTCCAGCAAGGGGGATGTCATTGGCCAAAGTGAGTTAAAACTCTCTATTCAACTGAGGCACTACCACTCTCCTAGTGGCACCTGGTTTGGGGTCTCTGGCCTCAGTGTATAGGAGCCCTACCTCCCAATAGACCCTGTGGGAGCCACTGGCATCTCCCTGCTCCTGTTCAGCAGCTTTCTGCCTCAGGCATTCAAGAGTGGGTCAGACCTGCTGCCCAAGGCACACCTGTTCCTTAGAGGGTCCCTTGGGCCCAAGAGCTCTACCTCGTAAGGTTCAAATTCCATTGTCTACATTCCCTTTGGGGTTGACAAGTCTTCTCCTGAGGAGAGGGGTCCTGATCTTTCTGCTGTGTGAAAGCTGTGTCACCAGTCTTCCTAGCTTACTTCTTGGGAGGTTGGGCTATCATTTCAGGCTACAACTCTCCTTGTTTACCCCGTGCTGGGCTGTGCGCTCTTGTTTTCACACACACTATCTCAGGGATTTGCAGCATGACTGCATGTGTCTTTCTTTCCACCTCAACCCATTCTGAGGTCTCCAAATCCTTTCCAAGCAGACAGGCGGGTGTGAATTTTGGAGAGGCCACTAGCTGTTTGAGGCCAGCACTCCCCCCGCCCAGTCTAATGTCGCCATGGCATGGATAGTGGTCCCACTGTCAGTATTAGTAACTGGATAAGTCTTTCCAGTTAGGTATTGCTCTGGGGAAACCAGTGTGTCTCTCACCATGGTGACTCTGGCCCCTTTATCCCTCATGGCTTCTATCTTAGTCCCATTCACTAAGGGGTACTGTAGGTATTTATTTGAATTAAGGGAGCAGACAGCCAAAGTGGCTAACCCTCCCTCCCCTTCAGAGACTAAACCAGCCTCAGTGTGGACCCTGATTTGCTCTGGTCACACTATTGATCCCATATGGAGATTTGCCCCGCCAGTAGAAACTGGAGGGGGACTAGGGGCTGGTTTGTTAGGACAGGCAGGATCTACAGTTCGGTGTCTCTT
This sequence comes from Calotriton arnoldi, assembly GCA_963921515.1. Taxonomy (NCBI): domain Eukaryota; kingdom Metazoa; phylum Chordata; class Amphibia; order Caudata; family Salamandridae; genus Calotriton; species Calotriton arnoldi. The sequence continues at coordinate 721,249 of CAWUFW010009124.1, forward strand.
CTTCTTACAGTGGAAACACCCGGACTTACCAGGGTGTACCCACCAGTGGGCTGGGAAGAGTTATTGGGCCCACCCCCCTGGACAGGCTTTTGTGGGCCTTTAAAAGTCTCTTGTGTTTTATCTTCTCACCCTCTTTCCCCTGTGGAGGCTTTGCAACCCCTTTCTTTTGGTCACCTCCACTGGTTGTCTTGGTCACCCTTGTTTTGACCCAGTGGACCGCCTTCTTTCCCAATTATTGAGGAGAAATTGGACCTAGGTCTACCAGATACTGATGCAACTTTTCATTTATGCAGTTACTTAAAATGTGCTTCTTCACAAACAAATTTTAAAGTTCCTCATTATTCCACACTTTACATTCAGTCAACTAGCCATCTATTGTTTTTACTGAGTAGTCTACAAATTTCACCCGACTGACTCTGGGAGTTTTGAGCCCCCTTGCATTTAATTCTGTACGCCTCAGTAGTGAGTCCAAATCCCTCAATCAGGGTGCCCTTCGTGTATTCATAGGACTCTGTTTCTGCCCCAGTAAAGGTCAGGAGTCTGTCTCTGCACTTACCAGAGAACAGTTCCCAAAGAAGTGCCCCCCAGTGAGTCTTTCTCACTTTTATGGCCTCACAAGCCCTCTCAAGGGCTGTGTAACACATGGTGATATCATCACCATCCTCACATTTAGAGATAATCCCTTTGGGGATTTTTGGATCATAAGATCCTTCCTTTTCTTATTTTTTTAAATTGCTGCCACCATTGATGAGTCCTAAGCCCATCTCTGCTCTCTCTGTAGAGCTAGGAGCCTAGTCTCTAGCTCTAGTCTTTTAGTGAACCTTGCTAAAAGGTTGTCCTCCTCAGTGAAGTTGTCCTCACTGTCTGGTATAGAGTAAGCCCTACCTCTGTAGCATCTAGACCCTGTACTCCTTGGGTTTGGAGGGTAGGACACCAAGTTCCCATCCTCCCTAAGTAGTTGAGGTGAGTGGTTTACGACCTCATCATCCTCACTACTTTCTCAGTTCTCCTGAAGATTCTCATCTTCAGCAATGGGGTGGTCCCTTGCATACCCCGGAGTTGTATTCTGGTAGGGTTGGACCCAGTTCTTATTTTCTTAGCTTTATAGAGAAGCCTTAACTCTCTAACCTTTAGGTTGCAGTAAGGGGTGAGGCCGAGCTCCTCAGCCATCTTCTCTGTGTTGCTCATTGTTTACTAAAGTCGGGTTTCTTTTTAGAAGACCTACAACAATTATAAGTACTTCCGACCTAACTTCAGTGACTTCTAAGTTTCTAAAACAAATGTACTACAGGGACTTAACACAAGGCCCTAACAAGACTTTTAGAAATTTGAAAAATAGTCAATTCAAAAAATTAGTTGTACTAAAGTCAATTTTTGGATTCTTGTGATGTGATCAGGGGGTTGACTAAGTTAGTCCAATAAATGCAAAACCTTACATGCCACCGCTGATCCACCAATGTAGCAAGCTGGCAATGTACATACTATACCAAAGTAAGGTATAGTGTGTACAGAGTCCAGGGAGTCCCCAGACGTATAGCAGAGGCTAAATTAGACAAGAACCAACAGCTCTCTCTGTAGTGTGGGCGAGCAGTTAGGCTTTTCCAAAGGGTGTATTAAGCATTTATTGTATTCACTCAATCAAGAACTCCAGTGGGAGGGGGGCATGAGCCTCTTCCTAATTGATTGGGTCCCCTCATATACAAGATTGAGGGGACTGATATGTGTGCTTCATCTCGCCTCTCCCACCCATGGATGGGGTTTGCAAAGGTGGGCACACCTCTTCTCCTAGCTCGGCTTTTCCCACTGATTCTTCCACCCAAGAGGGGGTTAGAACCAGTGGGAGCCAGTTGCTGGGGGCAGCAAAAAGCAGGGACAGCTTACACAGGCGAAAGGCCTTTGAAGCTACCCCTTTCATGGACCCAGCCCATCCTGGGGGAGGAGGCATGACACCTCTGCCCAGGATGGGCTTTGTTTCTAGACCCAGAGAGCAGAGGCTCTCTACCCAGGGGTCCAGAAACCTGTGTGGTGGTGGCAATTGGCAGACAGCCATTCAGGAACCACACCAGTGCTGGTCGTTTTTCAGAGGGCCCTCTGTGTGCTTTTTACATTGAATCCCACACTTGCATCAGTGTGGGTTCAATGTGCTGAGAAGTTTGCTTCCAAACTTCCCAGGTTTCAGTAAAGCCATTAGGGAGCTGTGGAGTTCGTAATGACCAACTCCCACACCATATACTGTTTATGGCATTACTGCACTTACAATGTCTAAGAATGGAATTAGACACTGTAGGGGTACTCATGTAACTGTATCCTCACCTGTGGTCTAGTCCACACTTCTAGCGAGGCCTCAGACAGTGGATTGCAGGCATGGCCCACAGTGATGTGTGCCATGTAGACTCTTCACTTTTCTCTGCACCACACCCCGCCGCATGCAATGGCAGTGTGTTGGTGTTAAGGTAGAGGGCCCTTAAGGGTGGCACAATAGGTGCTGCAGCCCTTAGAGGCCTTCTCTAGATACAGTGCCCTTGGTACCCATGGTACCTCTTACAAGAGATGTTCTAATGTTGGGTACAAAGGTACAGCTTTGGGGAAAGAACACAGGCCCTGGGAACCTGATTGACAGGGACCCAGGGCACACCAAGTAAAAATGCATCATATGTCAGGCAAAAGGTGGGGGGTAGTCATGCAAAAGGGGCAGTTTCCTACACCCAACAGTAGCTTTTTCTGCAGCGCTGACAGGGGGGACTATATGGTTTCAGCCATGTCTACGCCCACCGGATTTTACGGCACCTGCATATATTAGGTGGCAATCTGCATAATAGTGATTTCGGACATGGATTTGTACTAGTGATCAGTGAGGTCCTGGGCATCGGTCATGTTGGGAGGCGGGATTTCGTAAATAATAGTTGATGTAGTGCGTGAGTTAATGTTTCGGGTTTCACAGATCCAGTGCTTGGCTTTCTTTGGCAGGCCCTTGGAGGGGATTGCTTTAATGTTTAGGATGGTGACACAGCCGGGTCTGGTGGCTTAGTGGGCAAATGCTTTCACTATAGGGGCCTTTGTTTGACCTCATGGTCACAGGTTCAAATCCCGGCAGGTTCACTCAGTCTTTCTTCCTTCGGAAGTCGATAAAATGAGTACCATTGAGTTGGGTAACAATAAACATCTGTTAATCAGTGCCAAGATGCCCACGGGTGAACGTGCTATCTACAAATATGTCATGATATGTTAATGGTGGTCAGTCCATTCGCACGGGAGAATAGAATCAACTTGGAAAGTGTTCTCCTCAGCAATGATAAGGTCAAGGATGGGTCGGACTGTTGCAGGCTTGGATGAGGTTGAGGTCCTGGAGGAAGGATTTCAAAGAGTTCACGAGCGGGTTATTGGTATTGTTCCAGTGAATGTTGAAGTCACCAAGGTATGGTCTGGAGCTTGCTCTCAGCACTTCCCTGATGCAATTGCCTCAGCTTTTGACTGCGGTTATGTCAAATGTCTCCTACAAATGTTTCAGGGTTCAAGACCTTTCATAAATGCTGCAAGTAGATATCTCTATCAGATCCACACAATATATGCATGTGGCATCTTAGCTCCAGCAATGACTCTGTAGCATGCAACTCCTGTTCACTGAGGAATGGGAGACCAAGCTGTGTTTTGACCACGGCTAACTGGTCCACACCAAAATGGACCCCTTCTCCTACAAGTCAGTATCCTGATAGAGAATGCTTTCCAAGAAACATGTGCATCTTTCTTGAGGAAACAATCACATTCCCAGGACCATTGAGAGTCTCAGTACTATCCTCAATACCGATCTCTTCCTTATCCTTGAAACTGATTCAAAGGCTGCAGAACATTCAGCTGGAATGACCTGCTCCATTTACTGACCTCACACAGATTGAGCCCTACCTTTTGCCATGTTGGACATCTTCAGGATGGCTCTGCCTTCCTAAGGGCCTCTCCCCAAGTACATACCCGCTCCAATACTTTCCTCAGAGCCAGTCACTGTGCCAGTTTTGAATCGGCCATTGGCCCTATCCTTAAAGTCAGTGAAAATGATCTGGGTATCGAAAGGAAGGTCAGAGCATGTTTTGATTAACAGACTCTTCCTAGAGCACAACCATTTGCCAGGATGGAGGTGTTTGGGTCTGATTCTGATGCCATACACATGGCCTATAAGAATATGACCATACAGAAGATGATGACTCAGAATGTGACAATCGGCTTCCTCCCGCTTACTATGAGGTTAGCTGATATCTTCACTTACAAAATGCCAGTGACTTGGATACTTCGTCATATTAAGATGTCCCTTACCCCTCTGGCCCTGCGACAGAAAAGGTACCCCTCTTTTACCATAGTGCTGCATACAGCTGCAGAGACCCCAGAACTAACTTTTTGATGGAAATCTTGCATCTTACTTCTTAAGCTGCTAAATCCTTGCTTCCATTTAATGAGCCATTGCTAGAACATTGCTTGTAGAAGCCCCATAAACACGTCACCAGAGAGCTGGTGCTGCAGCTTTCACCCTTAAACATGACCCCAAAACCTTCCCTAAAACCCATCTGGACAGGGAGTCTAAGCGACTAGACACCACGAACATGAAGGTTTTTGCTTTAAGTCATCACACTCTCCGCGGAGATGCCTACAAGGTGGCTATGGTCATACCTCACGGGAATTGGCTAAACGACTCGTCGTAATCCTCCTGGAAAACCTGAAAAAGCCTTTTTCTGATTTGGACAATGATGGCTTGGACATTTTGAGACAATCTTTCATCAGCAAACCAGAAAATTCTGGGACTTTTTGAGAATGAAGGAATCCCAGCAGAGACAACCATTTCAGCAGATCCATAACTCCTCAACACATGTACTCCTGTTTTCCCTCGCTGCCCCCACCTCCCTTGTGTCCATTTTGCCTTCTGTGCCCTCGCTGCCCCCACTGTATTGTGCCCGTGTTTTCCTCTGTTTTCCCTCGCTGCCCCCACCTCCCTTGTGTCCATTTTGCCTTCTGTGCCCTCGCTGCCCCCAATGTATTGTGCCCGTGTTTTCCTCTGTTTTCCCTCGCTGCCCCCACCTCCCTTGTGTCCATTTTGCCTTCTGTGCCCTCGCTGCCCCCACTGTATTGTGCCCGTGTTTCCTCTGTTTTCCCTCGCTGCCCCCACCTCCCTTGTGTCCATTTTGCCTTCTGTGCCCTCGCTGCCCCCACTGTATTGTGCCCGTGTTTTCCTCTGTTTTCCCTCGCTGCCCCCACCTCCCTTGTGTCCATTTTGCCTTCTGTGCCCTCGCTGCCCCCACTGTATTGTGCCCGTGTTTTCCTCTGTTTTCCCTCGCTGCCCCCACCTCCCTTGTGTCCATTTTGCCTTCTGTGCCCTCGCTGCCCCCACTGTATTGTGCCCGTGTTTCCTCTGTTTTCCCTCGCTGCCCCCACCTCCCTTGTGTCCATTTTGCCTTCTGTGCCCTCGCTGCCCCCACTGTATTGTGCCCGTGTTTTCCTCTGTTTTCCCTCGCTGCCCCCACCTCCCTTGTGTCCATTTTGCCTTCTGTGCCCTCGCTGCCCCCACTGTATTGTGCCCGTGTTTCCTCTGTTTTCCCTCGCTGCCCCCACCTCCCTTGTGTCCATTTTGCCTTCTGTGCCCTCGCTGCCCCCACTGTATTGTGCCCGTGTTTTCCTCTGTTTTCCCTCGCTGCCCCCACCTCCCTTGTGTCCATTTTGCCTTCTGTGCCCCTCGCTGCCTCTCTCCATTCCCCGCCGCTGCGTCCCTGCGGCCCTGCCCCCTGACTGCCCATTCGCTGCCCCTGCCTCCCAGCTGCTCCTCCCTCCCACCTCCCCATATATGGCGGCCGCTGCGCGGTGAGGAGAGCGACCCTTGACCTTGCCAGGTAGGTCGCTCCCCACCACACAGCTCCGCCTGTGCTGTCCGCCCGCTGCTGCTGGTAAGCTCGCCCCTCCGCTTGTGGCCTCGGTGCCCGTGTTGTCCTCTGTTTTCCCTCGCTGCCCCCACCTCCCTTGTGTCCATTTTGCCTTCTGTGCCCTCGCTGCCCCCACTGTATTGTGCCCGTGTTTTCCTCTGTTTTCCCTCGCTGCCCCCACCTCCCTTGTGTCCATTTTGCCTTCTGTGCCCTCGCTGCCCCCACTGTATTGTGCCCGTGTTTTCCTCTGTTTTCCCTCGCTGCCCCCACCTCCCTTGTGTCCATTTTGCCTTCTGTGCCCTCGCTGCCCCCACTGTATTGTGCCCGTGTTTCCTCTGTTTTCCCTCGCTGCCCCCACCTCCCTTGTGTCCATTTTGCCTTCTGTGCTCTCGCTGCCCCCACTGTATTGTGCCCGTGTTTTCCTCTGTTTTCCCTCGCTGCCCCCACCTCCCTTGTGTCCATTTTGCCTTCTGTGCCCCTCGTTGCCTCTCTCCATTCCCCGCCGCTGCGTCCCTGCGGCCCCGCCCCCTGACTGCCCATTCGCTGCCCCTGCCTCTCAGCTGCTCCTCCCTCCCACCTCCCCATATATGGCGGCCGCGCAGCGGCCGCGCAGCGAACGTGCGCAGCGGGCGCGCCGCTGGCGCGCCAAAGGCGCGCCTAAGGCAAGCCCGTCTGCGCCCGTCCGCGACTGGACCGCGCCCAGCACCAGAACCCCTGGGCCGCGCACCCCCGCACCAGCCTCGAGGATCGACGCCGATACGATGCCACCACACTCCACGCTCTCAACCCCGGACGGACGCACAACTGCTTCAAGGCCGCCCCGAAACGCACCCATGGTCCCTTCACCTGCCGGAACTGCAGCTACACCAGCCTCAGAGCCACCGAGGCGCCCACCAAGAAGGACCTCAACCACCTCCTGTGCATCCTACTGAACACCCGCTCCGCACGCAAACACGCCGTCGAGCTCTGGGACCTGCTCGACACATCATCACCAGACGTCGCCTTCCTGACTGGAGACCTGGATGAACGACTCCTCCGCCCCCGACATCGCCATAGCCATCCCAGACGGCTATAAGATCACCCGCAGAGACCGCATCAACGCAGTAGGAGGAGGAATCGCCATCGTCCACAAGAACACCATCAGGGTCTCGACCAGCACCGACTACACTCTCAGCACCGCCGAACACATGCACTTCCAGATCCACACAGACCCCAACACCACCCTTAGAGGCACCCTTGTCTACAGACCCCCTGGGCCCCGACCCCAGTTCAGCGACTCCATCGCCGACTTCATCAGCACGCACGCCCTGACCTCTACCGACTACATCCTCCTCGGAGACCTGAACTTTCACCTGGAGAACAACAACGACAGCAACTCCACCACCCTGATCGACAGCCTCGCCAACCTCGGTCTGAGCCAGCTCGTCACAACACCGACCCATTCCCCGGCCACACGCTTGACCCCATCTTCTCCTCAAGCTCCCACGTCTCCTTCAGCCACACCACGGAACTCCTCTGGACCGACCACCGCTGCATCCATTTCACCTTCCAGAAACCCACCACACACCACCGCACCCAACAGATCTCACGCCGCTGCTGGAGCAAAGTCACCGAAGACGAACTTCGGGCAACCCTCGCTCTCAGCCCTCCCTCCGACCCATCCAACACCGACGACGCTGCCTGCAACCTCAGACGATGGATGGACGACTGTGCCAACACCCTCGCCCCGCTGAAAAAGCTCACCTACAGTGACACCACCAAAAGAGCCAGCTGGTTCACCTCGGAACTCCTAGCTTCCAAGCGTACCTGCCGGAAACTAGAGAAGAAATGGCACAGTGATAAGACACCGGACAGCCACAAAGACGCCATCCGTAACCACCACCACCTCATCAGGTCCGCCAAGAGAATCTCCTTCAAAGACCGCCTCGACAACAACGCACACAACAGCAAGGGAGCTTTTCAACATAGTGAAGGAACTCTCCAACCCCAGCTCCAACACCAACGACATCCCGCCGTCGCAACCCCTGTGCGACTCCTCGCCACCTTCTTTCACCGCAAGATCGCCGACATCCACGACAGCTTCAACACCCAGACAGCCCCAACTAAGATCGATGCACCAGACCCGCCGCACACCATCGACCACGACCCCCTGCCATCCTAGGCCAGCGTGAACATCGAGGACACCATCAAGACCATGAGCACAATACACTCCGGCTACCCGTCAGACCCTTTCCCGCACCACATCTTCAACAAAGCCAGCAGCTCCATCGCACCCCACCTGTGCAACGTCATCAATCTCTCCTTCGAGACCGCGACCTTCCCAGAGAGCTGGAAACACGCAGAGATCAACGCCCTACTCAAAAAACCCAAGGCGGACCCGAGAGACCTCAAGAACTTCCGGCCCATCTCCCTGCTTCCGTTCCCAGCCAAGGTCATCGAGAAGATCGTCAACAAACAGCTAACCCGATACCTCGAAGAAAACAGCATCCTGGACCCATCCCAATCGGGGTTCCGCAGCAACCACAGCACTGAGACTGCCCTCATCGCCGCCACCGACGACATCAGGATCCTGCTGGACAATGGTGAGACCGCAGCCCTCATCCTGCTGGACCTCTCCGCCGCCTTCGACACTGTCTGCCACCGCACTCTACGCACACGCCTCCACGACGCAGGGGTCCGAGACAAGGCCCTGGAATGGGCCACCTCCTTCCTCGCCGGCAGAACCCAGAGAGTCCGCCTCCCACCTTTCCGATCCGAAGCCTCCGAGATCATCTGCGGCGTACCCCAGAGATCGTCCCTCAGCCCAACACTGTTCAACATCTACATGACCTCGCTCGCACGCATCGCCAGACAACACGACCTCAACATAATCTCCTACGCCGACGACACTCAACTGATCCTCTCCTCACCAAGGACCCCTCGCCGCCAAATCCAACCTCCATGAAGGAATGAAGGCCGTCGCCGATTGGATGAAGATCAGCCGACTAAAACTGAACACGGAGAAGACAGAGGTCCTCATCCTCGGCTCCAACCCTCAGCCTGGGATGACTCCTGGTGGCCAACGACGCTGGGAGCAGCCCCGACACCCACCGACCACGCACGCAACCTGGGAGTCATCCTCGACTCAACGCTCTCCATGGACAAGCAAGTCAACGCAGTCTCATCCTCCTGCTTCAACACCCTCCGCATGCTTCGCAAGATCTACAGGTGGATCCCGACAGACACAAGAAGAACAGTCACCCAGGCCCTCGTCAGTAGCAGACTTGACTATGGGAACGCCTCTACGCGGGAGCCCCGGCCAAGCTCATCAAGCGGCTGCAACGCATACAAAATGCCTCCGCACGCCTGATCCTCGATGTACCACGCCACAGCCACATCACCCCCCACCTGAGGAACCTGCACTGGCTCCCCGTCGACAGGAGAATCTCCTTCAAACTCCTCATCCACGCACACAAGGCACTCCACAAGACTGGCCCAGCCTACCTCAACAGACGACTCCTCTTCTACGTCCCCAACCGCCAACTCCGCTCCGCCGATCTCTCCCTCGCCACCGTCCCTCGCATTCGAAGAACTACCACCGCGGCAGATCCTTCTCCCACCTCGCCGCCAAGACCTGGAACACCCTTCCACTAAGCCTACGACAGACCCAAGACCTGTTGACCTTCAGGAGGCTACTCAAGACCTGGTTGTTCGACCAGTAGCAGCACCCCCCTTTTCTTTTTTCCCTAGCGCCTTGAGACCCTCACAGGTAAGTAGTGCGCTTTACAAATTCTGTGATTGAGTGATTGATTGAGTACTGCTTCTTTCATAGAGGGGGTATCTAAGGGTCTCGATCATAAACATCAGTAGCAGCAGGTCCAGTCCCTTGTGGCTCTGCTGCCTCAAATACTTCTTGTCTCCACCACCTTATGCTGCCACCTTCAGTTTTAAGAAGCCTCTCTCGCTTTCCTACCAATTAGGAGACGATTAAAATGCTCAATTGACTCACACATATAATCCGCAAGGGCTACACACTATCCATCCTGTCCCTCCTTCTGGACCAAACTGTCCTCTTTTGAGAACGATATGCTCTGCAGCATTCCTCAAATCTAGAGGCAGAGGTCCTTGCCATGCTGAACAAAGTGGCTACAGAGGAGGTGCCTTTGGGAGAAATAGGCAAGGGATTCTACTCCCTTTGCTTGTTCAAAGGAAGGTGGAGGTCTGAAACAGTTCTTGGATTCCCGCATTCTGAGCTTGATCATTTATCTGAACAAGTTCTCTTAGCCTAGACTTCATGGCCTTGAATGCAGGAGATTTGTCCTCCACCACAATCCCCAAATGAAAGTTCCTCAGGCCTGACACTGTTTGCAGACTACATTCCAGTCATATAGGGAATGCAAGGAGTGGGCTGTCCAATGATTGTATCCTCCCTTAAAGGTATAATCGTAAAATCAGAATGAACAATCCAGACATGAGAATATCATCCTGTATCTTTTGGAGTTTGTGAATATTCTCTCTCAGAGAAGGTGTGAGTTTCTCCAAAAAAGGAGAATCACTCCCCAAACTAGGTTGCATGCTTTATCAATGGGTTGCTCTGCATCCGTACCACATTTTGGTGGGAAAGATGTGCTCTTAGATGTTTAAAAGCACTTTAATGGAGATTTTATTGATATGCCTCCATAGTAGTTCATTTAATAGAATCTGTGTAAATGCTGCAAATAGTGACAACGGGGATGTTGAGGATTATTATTGGTCCTCCCTCCCTCCTGGTCGACATGTTTCAGCGTATCTCTCTGGCCTCATGTGAGGTCCCAAGAAAGAGACATATCACACTTTCTGCTGAAAGACAGGAAGAGCAAGGATGCAGGGACCACAACTGAATGCTCCTAAACATCCTGTACCACACTCTGGAATCTCAGTAGAAGAACTCCTGAATTTGGTAACATTCACCGTCTGAAGTTCTACAATCCTAAAAAAAGCTGGATCTTTAAGCGTTTGATAATTTGGTGGTTTGTAAATTTATACTCCCAGTAGTAATGTTATTGGTGCTAGCTTGTCTTTTCTCCTGTGACCTCAATATTGGAGGAATTCCAATATTTTAACCAAGTTGTACAACTAGCCCATACTCTACATGCATGATTAGGGACTCCCCCTGTACTGACCCTATCCCTCACAAGATGACCAGTATAGACCACCCCGGCAAAGTAGGGTAAGCTGCATCCATGCTCCATAGCCTCCCAAATAAACCGGGAACACTTATCCTCCCCATGATATCTACCCTATGTACACAGAACAGTTTCTGTGGAGTATAGTACTGAAAAGACCTTTCTCCATGTTCAGGTGGAGAGCACTGCCTACTAGCCCCTCTTGTGAAAAGTTCTGCTTATATGTCACACCTAAACCATTGCACTGACATCCGTTGTGTATGTTGAGCGCAGGTGTGTGTGGTATGATAGGTATTAAGACTCCATGTTGTGATGGTCAAGTATGGTTGCTGGTCCCAGGGATTGCCCCTGTTTTGACATGGCACAAGATGAAGGTGGGAAAACAGCTTTCCCAGACATGCATCTTCTGCATTTCTGCAGCTGGAGTGAGGAGGCCAGATTCTGAAACGTGAGAAACTGGAGACAGGGCTGCTCTTAAAAAGTCTCTGCAGACTTTGTAGCAGGGGATTGTTCATTAGCCCTTCCTGATCATTGTCATTTGGTTGATGGTAGGATAGTGGGGATGAGCCAGCATATTCTGTTGGTAGAGGTAGGGTAGCTTCTAAGCACAGCTGTCCCTTTAATCTTACTCTGAGTGTTACTTCAGAAACACTGATGGCAGTCAAGCACAGGGTCTTTCCACCTCATTGGTCTCATCCTTTAAATACTCCTGCTTGAAGGCTGCATTGTCACTATCTTCTGTGAAAGTCATCTCCTTGCACAAAGCCTGTGCCTTCATTGCAGCCAGAAAATTACATTTGTAAAGGAATCGCCCCAAACCAAGACAGTTGCTTAGCACCCCCTGTTTGGAAAATCACTATAAAGTTGAGACCCAATGCTTTCTACTTTTTTCAGCTCCAGGTTATTCTGGACCAGGGAATGGAGTGCTGTGCAAAATACTCGAAGAGATATGTGATCCAGAGTTGGTGCCTCCTGAACTGGGTATGGCAGAGAAGTAGCGGCGGCATACAACATCACTTTACTGACCTCCACAGTAAAGACTATGTAGCCCTAGAATACTAATCATTCTAAGAATGCTTGCCATTCTAGACTTTCTCGCCTACTTATACTCACCTGTGTCCCTGACACAACCCAGTCTTCTAAGATGCCCTCCTGGAACTAGACTGACACTGACTGTGGCCTGCATTGAATTTGAATTATTTACATGAATATCTGTAACTTTGAACACTTCAAACCAACTGTATGCCAGACTTCTTGCCTCCACGCTAACCTTGAAGCTCTCAATATCCATCAACTGATCCCTAGGTCCACCTATTCAGCAGACCAGTATATTAACTGACATTTTTTCACCCATGGAGAAACCACTCCTAAATGGTATCCAACCTTTGTGATGCTCCTTTTACATTCACAACTTGGATGTTTGATTTACTCCTTTCCTTGACATGAATAAATCTCTCTTTCCTGTTTGAGAATAATTAATGGAGAAGTGTATGAATACTGATAAACTAATATGATTCTACATGTTGCCAAAAAATGATATCTACATCTTGGCTGTGGGTTCATTCAAAACTGTGTCAGGTTGGTTATGTACAATTCTGCAAATATTTTGTTCCAAGAACATTCTCAGCATGGCCTCTAGTCTAATATATCTGCATTGTGGAACCCTAAATTATTTTCACTAGCGTGCGATTGAAAAATGCCTACAAAGATTTGCTTTGGTGATTGCAAAATAAAGTAACAAAGCCATGATAAAACATGTATCTGTGTGAGTGAGAGCTCTTGACAATTGAAATATGACTGAGAATTAGTAGGTGCAAAAGAGAGAGCCTATGAATGAAAAGGAGGAGTGACACAGATCTGAGTATGGGACATGGGGATCAAGGGCATTTGAGAAAGAGAAATTGAGAGAAAAGATATATGAGGCGTAGAGTGAGATATGAGCTGGAGATATCAGAAAATAACAGAGGAGGTATCTGATAGAAGGTCGAAGATGTTTTGTTCTCTGTGCTTTAATTGTTTTCCCATAACTTTTAAGCAGTTTTCTAGAAATGAATCTCTGATAGATGTATCATGATATGAATATAAATAAATATACTAATCTCTTATTGTCTCCACAGAGAAATAATGTAGGAGAAGAAGATATGCTGTCTTTGTAGTCAGTGAGGTGACAGTTAAATAGCATCCTCAGACTGCTGCACCTGTAGACTGGAGTCCACTCCTTGATGAGGAACACCAATCGGATCGCCTCCTGGAAGCCAGAAGATTGATCTGTCAAATTACACATTCACATATCTTGTCTTCACTGGTTCTTTTTATCTTTTAGCTTTTCAATGATTGCCCTCTTCTGCATACTTAGTTTGTCTCCTTGCCAGCTTAAATACATGTTGTACATAATCAGTAGCTTTCCATAAAGGACGGTGCACCTGAAAGGCTGAAGTGCTTGTCAGAGTCAGTAAGATGCCAGATAGACCACCCTTTGGACTACCTCTGTTCTATCCCTACTGGCCTTTTATGTGCTAGTCCGACATCTATCCAAGCGTGTTTCCACTGCTCAAACATAATGTGTATCTGTTATTGCCCAACCCTAACAGTTTCTTAAATTCTGGCCTGACATGCTGTTTCCCAGCTGTACTGACATTTCAGTAACAAGTCTGCCATTTAACTGAATCATTCCTAGCCCTACAGACCTTACAGATTAAGACCCTTTCTGAAGGTCCTTCCTCTGAAGAACTCTCCTCGTTCATCTATATATCTGACTAGTCACTTTCTCAAAGAAGAACCTACTAGGCTGCAGGTACAGAAAAGATTCTGGAACTGGTATCTTGGGTTCAATCTAGTTGTCCTGGCACTATTTTGACTGATGATTTGTGGGTTTAGCATCCCAGCACTGAACTTGCAGCACTGATCCTGAAGAAAACCGTTAAGCATTATCAGCCTCTTTATGTCAGCCTTAGTTTGAGGGTGCTTAGATCCTTTTCCACTGTGATTTTGGTGCTCTCCTGACAGGGAATTATTGTTGCAGTTAGCAACAAATTTACTGTAAACCGTAAGAAATAAACACAGATTATTACTATCAATGCTGTACGGTCTGTTTTACCTATTTCCTGCATGAGTCCCTAACCCCTTCGCTGCTAGGCCTTCCCCCCCCCCTCTCCCCCTGTGCTAAGCCTTTTTTGGCTATTTGCGGTAGTTCGCGCTTAGGCCCCTGTAACATTTTGTCCACATTAAATTTGCGCCCTTTTTTTCAATACCCTGAGGATTCTAAACGTACCCAGGGTTTGTGGATTCCCCTGGAGGGGACCCAGAAATTAGCCAAAATACAGCAACATTTTTTTTTTTAAATGGGAAAAAATTGCTGCAGAAGAAAGCATCTAGTTTTCTCCCTGCAAATGGCATCAACAAAGGGTTTGTGGTGCTGAAATCACCATCTTCTCAGCTTTCAGGTACAGGCAGACTTTTGTCAGAAAACCAAACTGTGTTATACAGTTTTGGCATTTTACTGGGACATAGCCTATTTTTCCTATTTTTTGTGCTTTCAACCTCCTTCCAGTTAGTGATACAAATGGATGTAAAAACACTAATGGATCACAGAAAGCTATACATTTCTGAAAACTAGACAAAATTCTGAATTCAGCAAGGGGTCATTTGTGTAGATCTTTCAAATTGTTTTAATAAAAACTAACAGTTGAAAATAGAAAATATTGAAATTGAGTTGAAAAAAGCAGTCATTTGTGCCAACGTTTTCACCTGTAACTTCTTCTAAGTATGACAGATTTTTGGAAGCAATATACCGTTACATCCACTGGAACCTTCAGGTTGTGGGGATATATAGAACTTGTAGGTTCACCAAGAACCCGAGGAACCCAGAGCCAATAACTGAGCTGCTTCATGCAATGGTTTTTCATTGTGTACCAGGTATATCACAATTGATTTTGTAAAATATAAAGAGAGAAAAATAGGTACCAAGGAAACCAATGTATTTCCGAAATGGGAACAAAATATAGAGTTTATAAGCAGTAGTTTTTTGCACATCTCTAAAATTTTGGATACCCATACAAGCATGTGAATTAGAGGCCTTTTTTCGAAAATGACTTCTTTTTTTACAAATTGTCTTACATTTGGAAGGCAGAAATTCAAAGAAACTCAATGGTTTTAACACTTGTTCTACTATTCTGTGATCCCCTAAGTCTCTCGATAAAAACACTACCTCACTTTTGTGGTAGGCCTAGTATCTGCGACAGTAAAAAAAAAAACAGCCCAAAACACAATGTGGACACATCAAACCCTTTTTTTGCATTGTGCCTAGCTGTGGATTTTGAACCCTAGCTCAGCCAGCACCTAAGGCAACCTAGCAAACCTAATCATTTTTAAAAATTAGACACCGAGGGGAATCCAAGATGGGGTGACTTGTGTGGCTCTCCCCAGGTTCTGTTACCCAGAATCCCTTGCAAACCTCAAACTGTGTAAAAGAAAACACATTTTCCTCAAATTTCTGTGATGGACAGCTCTGGAATCTGCATGGATCCACAAAGTTCCAACCTACCTGCATTCCCCAAAGTCTCCCGATAGAAATGGTACCTCACTTGTGTGGGTAGTCCTAGTGCCCGCGGCAGGAAAGGGTGAAGACCCAACATGGACACAACACATTTTTACAGTGAAAATTGACCCTTTTTTTGCAAAGTGCCTAGCTGTGGATTTTTAACCCTAGCTCTGGTGGCACCTAGGAAAAACTAGCAAACCTAAACATTTTTGAAAACTAGACACCCAGGGTAATCCAGCATGGGGTGACTTATGTGGGTCTCACCAGGTTATGTTACCCGGAATCCCTTGCAAATCTCAAACTTTGTAAAAAAAAAACATATTTTCCTCATATCTATGTGATGGAAAGTCCTGGAATCTGCGTAGATCCACAAATGGTACCTCACTTGTGTGGGTGGGCCAAGTGCCCCCGTCAGGGAAGGGCCTAAAATGTATTGTGGAGATATCAAAATTACCTATCACAAAATGACCTGGTTTTGCATGGTGGGGCACCTGGGTTTTTGGCCCCGGACTCGGCGGCCATCTAGGGAAACCTACCAAACCCACACATTTCTGGAAACTAGACACCCGGGTGAGTCCAGGGAGGTATGGCTTGCGTGAACCCCCCAATGATTTCTTACCCAGAATCCCCTGCAAACCTCAAATTTAGCTGAAAATATCAAATTTTTCTCACATTTCTGTTTGGGAAAGTTGTGGGATCACTGGCCTGACACACATTTCCTACCACCCAGGATTCCCGCAGGTCTCCCGATAAAAAATGCTACCTCACTTGTGTGGGTAGGCCAAGTGCCCGTGACAGGACACGGGCCAAAATGCAATGTGGACACACCACATTTTTCCAATAAAAACTGACCCTTTTTTGCAAAGTGCCTAGCTGTGGATTTTGAACCCTAGCTCAGCCAGCACCTAGGGAAACCTAGCAAACCTATACATTGTTTTAAAACTAGATACGCAGGGAAATCCAGGATGGGGTGACTTGTGTGGCTCTCACCAGGTTCTGTTACCCAGAATCCCTAGCAAACCTCAAACATTAAAAAAAAAAAACATTTTTCTCACATTTCTGTGATGGAAAGTTCTGGAATCTGCGTGGATCCACAAACTTCCACCTACCCCGCATTCCCCAAAGTCTCCCGATAAAAATTGTACCTCACTTGTGTGGGTAGGCCTGGTGCCCGTGACAGGAAATGGGCCAAAACGCAACGTGAACCCACCACATTTTTACAGATAAAAACTGACCCTTGTTTGCAAAGTGCATAGCTGTGGATTTTGAACCCTGGCTCCGGCGGCACCTAGGGAAACCTACAAAACCTATACATTTTTGAAAACTAGACACCCAGAGGAATTCAGGATGGGGTGACTTGTGGGGCTCTCACCAGGTTCTGTTACCCAGAATCCCTTGCAAACCTCAAACCTCAAACATTCTAAAAAAAAAACCACATTTTCCTCGCATTTCTGTGATGGAAAGTTCTGGAATCTGTGTGGATCCACAAACTTCCACCCACCCCGCATTCCCCAAATTCTCCCGATAAAAATGGTACCTCACTTGTGTGGGTAGGCCTAGTGTCCCCGAAAGAAACAGCCCACAATGCAACATTGGTACATCACATTTTTCCAGTGAAAACTGACCTTTTTTTTGCTTTTTGTCTAGCTGTGGATTTTGAACCCTAGCTCAGCCGGCACCTTAGGTAACCTAGCAAACCTACACATTTTTGAAAACTAGACTCCCAGGGAAATCCAAGATGGGGCGACTTGTGTGGGTCTCACCAGGGTCTGTTACCCAGAACACCCTGCAAACCTCAAACTTTGTACAAAAAAACACATTTTCCTTACATTTCTGTGATGGAAAGTCCTGGAATCTGCGTAGATCCACAAACTGCCACCCACCCCTCATTCCCCAAAGTCTCCCAATTGAATGGTACCTCACTTGTGTGGGTAGGCCTAGTGCCCGTGGCAGGAAACAGTCCTAAACGCGACATGGACACAGCACATTTTTACAGTGAAAACTGACCCTTTTTTTTCAATGTGCCTAGCTGTGGATTTTGAACCCTAGCTCTGGCAGCACCTACGGAAACCTAGTAAACCTAAACATTTTTGAAAACTAGACACCCAGGTGAATCCAGGATGGGGTGACTTATGTGGCTCTCACCAGGTTATGTTACCCAGAATCTCTTGCAAATCTCAAAATTTGTATAAAAAAAAAAACTTTCCTCAAATTTATGTGATGGAAACTTCTGGAATCTACGTGGATCCACAAACTTCCACCCACCACGCATTCTCCAAAGTCTCCTGATAAAAATGGTACCTCACTTGTGTGGGTGGGCCAAGTGCCCGCGGCAGGGAAGGGCTTAAAACGTATTGTCGAGACATCAAAATTACCTATCACAAAACGACCTGGTTTTGCAAGGTGGGGCACCTGGGTTTTTGGCCCCGGGCTCGGCGGCCATCAGGGGAAACCTATCAAACCCACACATTTCTGAAAACTAGACACCCGGGCGAGTCCAGGGAGGTATGGCTTGCGTGAACCCACCAATGATTTCATACCCAGAATCCCCTGCAAACCTCAAATATAGCTGAAACAAATCAAATTTTTCTCAAATTTCTGTGTGGGAAAGTTGTGGGATCACCAGGTTGACACAAATTTCCTACCACCCAGCATTCCCCCAGGTCTCCTGATAAAAATGGTACCTCACTCGTGTGGGTTGGCCAAGTACCCGGGACAGGCAAGGGACCAAAACGTATTGTGGAGACATCACAATTACCTATGCGAAAAACTGTTGGAATGTTCTACTTGCTTAATACAAAGAGTATAGACCTTTGGAAAGTTAAGCTAAGGATGGTATATTACAGTTGCATTGTTTATCTCTTTTGTATGTGGGGGGCAATGGGGCGGCAAAAACACATCTTCACCTTGTCTCTTTTGCGACTGGGAGGGGCTAACTTTCCCGGCTTCTCATGGAGTCAATGTATATGGCATGTCACCAAGGTGTCACACACGACAAGCAAAATATGGTAATGCATGGTTGCGAAACAGGGGTGGAATAGGAACAAACTTGACATGGCAACCCCGTGAAAAAGCTGATCACATGGAATGTACGTGGAATAGCCGCCTTTGATAAGCACAGAAGAGTCTTTGAATATTTGAGGCACTATAAGGTAGCAAGAGCATGTTTGCAGGAAACACATATCTGGGGGGATTCCCTACCCTGCCTGAAGAAACATTGGAGGGGCCAATTATATGCTACCTCATATTCCAGATTTGCCAGTGGTGTCCTCATATGGGTGGCACCGGGGATCCCGTTCCAACATCACCACCACTTGGTGGATCCGGAGGGGAGGTACGCATCCTGTATGGCAAGTTAGATGGTAAAGAAGTGTGTATTATTAATGTGTACGCCCCCAATGAGGATTGTCCATCCTTTTTTCCTGATTTGATGAGGGCTGCAGCACCCTATTTGGGAGCGTCTGTACTGCTAACAGAGGACGTTAACTGTGTCCTGGATGGCGACATGGACCGTGAGCCCCAAGACCCCGAACTAAGCCCCGGATGACGGAGACGTTACGGGACATCATGGACGGCATGCATCTGATGGATGGATGGCGCCAGCGACATCAGTCAGGTCGACAGTTTTCCTGCCACTCCCCTGCATCCGGATCTTTTAGTCGGTTAGACTACTGGTTCCTTTCCACTGACCTAGAACCTGTAGTGAGAGGACTAGTGTATTTACCTAGGTACCTGTCCGATCACTCACCTGTACTGTTATGTTTAAGTGAGGCGAGAACTCGCCCTGCTGTACCACTATGGAGGCTTCAGATGGAAGCCCTATTGAATCCTCTATTTGCGGCCACACTACTCAAGGCCCATAGAGCGATACTTTGATACAAACTGGGGGACAGCCTCAACATGCGCTCTTGAATGGGAAGCCATGAAGTTGGTTATAAGAGGGGAATGTATTAAAACATCTTACGGGGTGTGTCGCCAGTTGGAAACGGAAATAGCCAAACAAGAGGCTGTGCTGGGCGACCTAGAGAGAGCCCTCCCAGGAGCCCCCCATAGGTTGGAGGAATGGCAGACGGCACGCAAAGCCCTATAGACAGACTTGCAAAGATTAGAAAAACACGTACACTCCACATACCGACAAAGATTGCACATGGAGGGGGATAGAGCGGGGTTCTCCTGGCTCGCCTAATTAAACAAGAGTCACATGTTAACCCGATCGTACTGCTCAAAGATCAAGACGGCACCATGGTTTTCTCACAAACAGCAATTGCAGCTATCCTGGCTGAACACCTCGAAAAAATTTATGCACAGCCACCCCCCATGCCACGGGAGAGAATTCAAGAATTTTTAGACTCAATCGATATCCCCCAGCAAGATGCAGAAGTGGTGGAGGCACTAAACACCCCTATCCAAAAGGAGGAGGTTGTGCTAGCCATCCAACGGTTGAACACCGCTAAAAGTCCAGAGGCCGACGGCCTACCAGCAGAATTTGATCAAAGGTACGCCCCCCAGCTTGCGGACCACTTAGTGGTGGTCTGCATTGAGGCCCTAGGGCAGGGAATGCTTCCACCCACTATGAGGAAGGCTCTAGTGGCCATGATAGCAAAAGCGGATAGGGACCCCCTACTCGCTAACTCCTACAGACCGATATTCCTATTAAATATAGATGTAAAAATCCTTAGTGGGGTTACGCCGGCGTGACTTCTCCCTGGGATTCCCTATGTTATTCACTCAGACCAGGCAGGATTTATACTTAAGCGAAGTGCCACCCATAACTTAAGGAGACTGGGGCATGTTTGGCCCGCCCCGTGCTTGATGGACGATGGCTATGCCTTAGCACTGTTAGATATAGAACAGGCCTTTGACTCGGTGGAGCGGCAATACAGGGGGGCAGAAAGATTGTGTAATTTTACAGGGTGGGTGGGGGCATTGGCATGACATCAAGTAGGCTTTCTGCCCCCCGGGAGGGCAGATCGGTGGCTATTGCCCCCATCTGCCTCCTGGGGGGGAAGAAAGACTGTGGAATTTTTTTGAGTGGGGTGGGGGCATTGGCATGTCCATTTTGGGCAGCCCCCAACCCTAAATACATTTTTAAAAATCCCTGGTGCCTCGTGTGCTTTCTGCCTCCCGGCGGGGCAGAAAGACTGTGGAATTTTGCAGGGGGCATTGGCATGTCCATCTCAGGCAGTCCCCACCCCTAAACACAATAAAAAAAATAATCCCTGGCATCTAGTGGGCTTTCTGCCCCTTCCCCGGTGGGGCAGAAAGACACTGGAATTTTGTGTGGTGTCATTGGCATGCCCATCTCAGGCAGCCCCCATCCCTAAATCCAATTTAAAAAAAATCCTTGGCATCTAGTGTGGTTTCTGCCCCCCAGGGGGGGCAGAAAGACTGAATTGCCCAAGAAACAATTGGGGGGAGCAAAGGCCCTTGCCCAAGGGGCCGCTCCCCCCTCCCAGGTGTCCAGTGGGTGGATCCCCCTCTGGTGATGTCATTGAGATGTCACTGTCCATGTCATGAGTGATGTAATATGTGAGGCCATAAGCAGTGCATTGCGGGGGTGCAAGTTATGGTTAGCTCATCTAACTATACCGGCTGAATTTCTCTGGTTTTGTACGAGTGAAATGTCAGACTAACTAAAAAGTCCCTCTAACCTTTGGTTTTTTCCGTGAATTTCTAAGGTTTTTAAAATGCTAATTCCTAACTATAACGTCCCTGAAACCTGTTGTTTTTTCAGTGAATATATATATATATATATATATATATATATATATATATATATATATATATATATATATGTGTGTGTGTATATTAGTAAATATTTAGATATGGGATTAAATATTACTTAGATTTATTTAATTTACATTATATTAGTGGTGTATATTAATGGTGTATATTAAAAGCTGTAAGATTATTTTTTTAAAACATATGTATCATATACTAAGAAACAATATTTTGGTATGTTTTTTAACAATCTTAGTGTGAAACAATATTTTTGGGGGATATTTTTGTACTTACCATTATAAAGTTAGGAAATCGATATTTTTGTAAACAATATTTTTTAAACAAAATTTCGGTTACACAATATTCATGATTACGATATTATCTTAGTGATTTACTTAAGTTTGTGAACTCTGTATCTGAGATGTTTATTAAGCATCAAGAAGATCAAAATTTTGATAGATCTAATTCAAATGAAAGGGTCTCTTTCTTCTCTGAGTCATCGCCATGGTCCTTCACATAATATGATGAAGCAGGGGGAAACCTTTGTTGCAAGAGATAATTACATTCAGAAGGAAGAACCGCAAGCAGCTGTTACATGCAAATCTTCCAACATTCACTATCTTTCTGAAAGCTAGTACCAGAAAAATGGTCCATTAAGTACCATAGACCTTCGGCTCCCAAACCTCAAATCAGTGAGTCTGTTCATGGTCTTCTTAAAAGATAATGAAGAGATGCTGAGAGAGCCTCAGATCCAAGGGTTATGTTTGAACTCTAGCACACGTTCTGGTGGCGATATCCCCTTGTAAATATGCCCCTAGATCTTGTGATGAAGAATATATATGAGAAAAATGTACAGGTTCAACTTTATCTGAAAGAACTCTTAGTAATGCCTCATTCAGACTATGCAATATACTTTGAAAACTGTTCAGAAGTTACAGATATTTGGGCTTCTGATAGATAATCCAGAGTCTCAATTCCAGACATGCAGACATCAAAAAGCCTGGATGTATTAGAACATTTTTCTGCTGCTGAGTAGAAGAACGAAATATGCCACAGCTTACATCAACTGCTGCATAGGGACCAAGCCCCAGCCAGGGAGTTGTTCCAATGGCAAGGAGGCATGGGCTGTAACCTTTTGATGGAAATAGTATTTAAGGTTGAAAGTTAATATGTGAGCCACAATCTTGTTTTGTGTTTTTTACGTATATTTCTTAGGTTGCGATTCTCTTTGTAGTTCCTTGGGCTTGTATTCACACAGGGCTGGTAGTTCTTCTAATTTGACATGATTGGGCACCAGTACCCAAGAACTTCACAGCCCTCAACCCAGTCACATTGTTTCTGAAGCAAAAACTACCATGGTGCGTCAGGCATCGAGAGTATCCCCTGACTTCGAAAATCCTATCAACTTGTGCAAGGAATCTTATCAAACCAAGAAAGGAACCCTTTTTCCAACTAGATGGCAATGATGGCCCGGCTGAGAGCTTAAGGAGCTTCAAGCAGTAGGCTCAAGGTTCAGAACTAGTAGTAAACACCAACAAAACAGTGACAATGACTTACCTGAATTGTTCATTCAAGGCCACAATCTCAGTCCTTGAACAAACTTGCCCAGCAGATCTTATCTTGTTCAGAAAACCATCTGTTCTCTCTCAGGGCGGTTCATGTTCGGGGGAAAGACAATGGGCCAGGTGTATAAAAGGGTTTTACCCATTCTGTGTCTATGGGAAAATGTGTCCATACATATGACCCAATATTTCAGTGAAAACTCTAAGCAGAATATTTGCCTCCTTACAGGACGTCATGCTGCCAATTCCAGTTATTCAACAATTTGTCAAAGTTTTGATAGTATATTTACTAAAAGTGCCGCAAATCGATGCAAAATCAAGTTTTACGCTGGAAAATCAGTTGAAAGTACCTCAAAACAGTGCACACCACTGCTTTGCATTACTTGGTGCCAAGGGGGCGTTCCATCAGTGGTACATGGGCATTCTCATGCAACCACCCAAGTTTATTGACACAAAACCATATTTTCTAAAAGAAAGTAGACAGGGGTTTGCGCCCAAAAATAACATCCATTTTAAATAGGTTCCATCAAGGAGCAATGCTTTTATTTCTCCATTCTTTTCCAACTTTGCATGTCTGCTGCACTGTACAGCAAACAAACAAAGTGGAAAATGTTTTGAAGTTAGTCTAAGCATTGTATTATGCACTGGTAGGGAGCCCTTCTAGCACAAAGCCTATGCTTAACTCACGCAAACACACTTGCATTATGGTGCAAATGTGTGTGCGTGGTGCACGGCTGCCTGATCGTGTGCCAGCACTGGGTAAAGGGGAGGAGGGTGCCATATCTCTGTAAATATGGCTTTCTCCTACTCTCTTCTTCTCATTCAGTGCAGCACAGCATTTTTGGCTGCTGCGCTGCGTGAGAATTGGGTAAATAGACCCCTAGGTCTGCTAATAGACTTTTCTGCTATTCATTACAATACTCCCTCAGTTGTTTTGCAGGTGTTGGTGTTGGTGACAGATACATTGTTGAGTCATTGGCCGGAGAGTCTTCTGTTTGCATTATCTCTCATCTTATTGCCAGAATCACAAGGGGCAAAGCAGAAGTGATATTAGTCTTCTATTATGGTCCAAGAGGTAACGGTTTCCTCTCTTATGAAAATTATCATTTCAATGGGAATGGATTTTTCCATCTTTGTACATCACCTCTGACCTCAGTAACCATCCAATGTCTGAGTCTGTTGATATGGAGGTTGTGTGGAGCAGTTTTAAGAATCTAGGATTATCTTTGTCAGTTTCTCTTACCACTCAAGCATCAAGAAGATAATCAACTAAGAAATCATATAATCACCATTGAGTTTCAGTTGATTTTTGGTGTTGGAAAAATAATTTCTCTTGTGTATTGTTCTTCAGAAAGCATTTTACAATTCCATCATGAGGGATTTGATAAAGTGTTGACTGTAGCAACAACAGGTTACAGTAGGCATCTATTATAGCTTGCCCTTCGCCATGGGGTTATGTAGTTTCTGTCAAGAGTTAGCATCCAGGCTTTTGGGGATTTTGATTCACTAAGACAAAAGGAAGAAAAAAATGTCTTTCTCCTTGGGACCTCCCTTTAGTTTTATAAGTCTTTTAGCATCCACCTTTTAACTCTTTTGAAAAACAAACACACAAAATATTGACATTATACATTCACTAGTTGGCAAAAACAAAATGAGGAACCTATGATTAAAACTAGAATACAAACTTGATCTGAAGTCTCAATTCCATGAAGTGCAATAATTTCTAATTCAGAAGACAATTTACTTTAATACTCGTCAATTTAGATGGTTTGTGGATCAGCTAATGGTGAACTAAAGGTTAGGCTATTGGAACAGCACAATGCTTTATTTCTTTTAAAAGTGTAATGCCCAAAGTTTCCAATGGCCCATTTCCACCACTGGCCAGGTTTTCTTCCATAACTGCCAGCACTCATTTTAATAGAGAGTGAAGTTAGGTCAGATATCGGGAGAGTGAAGTTAGGTCAGATATCGGTGCCTTTGAATTATTGTATGAAATGAATTCTTCTGCTACAGCACTCACAGTAGGACATTCTCTAAAACATGATTTGTGTTGAAATGTTTTGAATTCTTATGTTGTTAATTCCCCAGTTTTATTATCCTTTGTAGTAACTTGTTTATATTGATAATGCTATTTAAATTAACTTTTTGATGTATCCACAATTTAAGGCTACTGACTAGGTGGCAGGCACAGCAGTATAACTGTGCTATTGCACTCTGAGAATGTCCACTCTTCATTTATAGCTCACTGCCAGCAATGTTTAATTAGTAGAAAGTCTCCACAAACTTGACCATATTTCACAAGGATTATTCTCCCTACATTGGCTTAAACTAGAATGGTGCTTCAAAGTTAATATACTATTTTGGTACATAAAACGTTACCCGAAAAGAGACCTGGATGGATACGTCTTCCAAAATCAGTCTTTTAGCACAAACTAGATACATGTATCTAAGGATAAATATCTGTTATACACCACTAGATGCCTGAGGCAGAGCTGGGAGGCTGAAGCTTATTTTTTTGATTTGGTAGCATTTGTTTTCGTTTTCAATGTCAGTACAAAAGAAAACACAAGATGCAGAACACAGACTCCATTGAGCAATGTCATAAGAGCATATAAGGGACATAAGCATCAGGAGAAGCAAATATCAAGGGTGGCGGGGTGCACCCCTAACCCATCCCCAACTCAATAGCAGGAAAAGAGACTAGAGGGAGATAAAGAGCGACGGCCAGGGCTATTGAAAAAAAGGGGGGAGACCACAGCAGTGCATATGCAAGGGCACACAGAGAGGGGGCACCACGAAACCTTCAGGAGAGGAAGGAGGGTGAGTGGTGGGGGGGCTCATGATAAGGAGCAATGCCCAGTAATGGGACTCCTAAGAGTCCAGGGGGAAAGAAGACAGGGCAGAGGACCGCCTCATCAGGGATCGTCTACCAAGAATGGGGCCCAAACCTGCAGATAAAGATTGAGCTTCTCGGCAGTAGCGTAAATGACTCTCTCATAGGACACTGTCTGGAACATTGCCATGAGCTATTCTGCGTGGTAAGGGGCATGAGGGGAGAGCCAATGTCGCAGGAGACAGAGCTTCACCGAGGTCAGAGCTGTGGCCACGAATTAGTGCTCATGGTGCATCAGCAGGGGGGCGCAAGCGAGGTCGTACAGCAGCACTGCCTGGTGAGAGAGTGGGGAGGAGATAGTCAAGGTCCTGCTCATGGTGGTCGCCACCTCTACCCATAATCCCTGAATGGTAGGGCAGTTATGCAAGATGTAAACAGTGCCTCAGCTCAGCTGATTGCACCACCAGCAGCTGGAGTGTGGTAGAAGGTCAGTCCACTCCAGTTTGGCGGCATTCAGTACCAGTTTTGCATCATCTTGAAGAGGCAAAACTTCATTCGGGACTCCCGCACCCCAGGTTGTCAAGGAGCCTCATGCAGACCTTCTCCTAATACTCGACATGGAGCTTCGCCTGCCAGGAGATGCACAGGTGCCACTAATGGGGCAACAAATACCTGTGCCATACCATAAGGTTGTAAAGACCCGAGATCACTCCACAGAAATAGCACCTCACTTGCCAATTGGTTACAGTGGGAGAGGGCAGTACTTCCCACGGTGGCATCCCCAGTCTACCACGGAAGCAATGGAGGAGCTGGATGTACCACCAGAACTGGTTCTGGAAGAGATGGAATTCTGTCTGCAGGGCTGCGAACCACTTGAGAGAGCCATTGTCCAGGATCTGGGAGAGCGTCTGGATTAGGCCTGGGCAGAGTTCGCAGAGTTTCTCTTGTGGCAGAGTGAGTTAAGTCTCGCTGCTCATGCTGATTTTTAGAGCCAGGAGTTTGTCCCGCGCTGTAAAATCAGCACAAACAGCACCCCGTGCAGTGCAAGAAGGCACAGCTTGTCTCTGCCACTCAAGTAGATGTTCTACTTGAGCGGCAGCTTCCTCAATGCGAGCAGCAGGTTCCTCAATGCGAACAGTAGTGACCTGCTGCGACCGCCCGCATTGAGAAATCTCACCAGGAGGTGATCTAACATACAATTTTATTCGCTCGCACTCGCCAACTTAACATTGGCAAGCCGTGAGAGAGAAAAACTGCCCTGCTACATGGAGTTTTTCGGAACTTCGTGCTCTATGTAGAGCGCGGAGTCGGAAAAACTCAGCAAATTCCGTGAGCAGAGTGAAATTTTACACCCAGGGTTAGTCTGGATACCCGCCATCCACCAAAATGGCCTTTAGGGGGGGGGGCACCTGTGATGAGAATGGTGGCATTCCACCAAAGGGGGGCTTCTGTATGCAAGCAGGGATCCACTGAAAAAAGAACATGAGCCTGCTTCCTAGCAGCAGCCGTTGCCCGGAGCATGGTGCTGGCTGAACAAGCCTGGAGAGTTCCATATGCATAGACCAGTTGGAGGCCAGATGGGATGCGTGTCAAGCTCTGCTCATTCAGGACCCAGAGGGTGGGGACCAACACCCCCTGCCACAGAAATGGCAATTGTGAAAGGTGGAGCACCAGGCAGTAGAGTTTCATTGGGGGCAAGCCCAGACCCCACACTTCCTGTGGGCCACCAGCTAATGGATCATACGGCGTGGCCTGACTGTGCCCTATGTGAATCCATTGATAAGCTTGTCAATATATCTGAGCACAGAGAGTGGAACCTGGAGCAGCAAGATGCCCAACACTAATGTGAACCGTGGGAGCGTGACTACCTTAACAGCCTGAACTCACCCCTAGAGCAAGAGATTAAGGTGCGTCCATTTTGCAAAATCTGCATAGGTCGGCTCCTGAAGGGGGTCAATGTTGTCCCTCATCATGTGCGCCAGCCCCACACTAACAAGGATGGTCAGGTATTTCAGGCAGGATGGCATCCAACAGAAGCGGCAGTACAGAACAGTGGCTGCCGTGGTGGACGTGGTGAGGGGCAGCACCTTGCCCTCCCCAATTGATCTTGTAACACCTGATCTTCGCAAACCTGCAGGAGTGATCTAGGGAGATCCCGGGGCATCAGCAGGATGTCATCTGCATAGAGAAAGATGGAAGATTGACCCCCCCTCCCCCCCAATTGGGTGGATGCACACTCTCTCCGACAACTGACAAATTGCCACGGCTAGAGGTTCCAGAGCAAGCAGGAAGAGGAGCGGAGAAAGTGATCACCCCTGGTGCGTCCCCCATTGAATCGGGATGGGGCTAACAGGTAACCTCCACAGCTCACTGACATAGAGTTAATGGACCTTCAAAATGAAGACATCCCCCAGACCAAACCCATGGAGGGCCACAAAAAGATAGCCCCATTCGTTGCGGTTGAACGCTTTCTCAGCATCCAAAGATAGGGCCAATGCCTCATCTGGCAGATCTTTAGCCAGGACATGAGCCAGGATCCTCAAGTGATGGCACTTCCCAGGCCCTGGACGCTTGCGTGGTGTTAGAGTATATGCCTCCTGTCCAGACTGCAAAAGCTGGAACTTAGAAACTTTGCACAAACATTTTCTCCAAAGAATCAGCAGGAGACTGGGACCACTGTTGAGTTGAAGCAGTCAAGGTCGAGGTTGATCACTAGTCTGATTCAACTTACTGGTTTGTCCCGGTGAAGGTGAGCTGGCTACCAGAAAGGTTTCTAAGTTCGAACATAGAAGGCTTCATCGGGACCAACGCCAAGCAGCAACCCTTTGAAATCTAGGCCTTCCTGGGCACAGACTTCTCCCTCTTGGAGCTTTCCCACCTTCATCAACAACTGTGCCACAGCGCTCTTCAATAACCCGCTGTCGTCAAGCCCTTCATCAGATGCAGCCTGCAGCTTGCCTCACTGACGACCACTTTTCATCCAGAAACCTTTTTCTAATTCATAAGGTAAACTTTTCACCAGGATGAACCTGGTCACTGTTCCTGACCCATGCTCCATTGTGGTCAGCCTTAACTTTTGACCTTGACCCGGTCTAGTGGGACCAAATTACCACAGTTGGCATTTTGTGCTTTTTGGTGCTATTTTTATTTAAAACTTTGATAAATTCGTAACTATGGTTCTATATATTGTTTTTTTGGTTCTTGTACTCTGTTTTCACTTTATTACTGTTTGAATGTAGCATACAAAGTTTATAGATTGTCTCTATGTTAAGCCTGACTGCTTTATGCCAAGGTACAAGAGGGTTGAAGAAAGGTTTATTTAGTGGCTTTAGTGATTCACCCTGACAAGGACAGTGATTGTTATTTGAGGTGGGTTCTCACCTGCCTCAACTAATGCTCCCAATTTGTTACATTCCTTGAGCCAGACAGGCCTCAATCGCAGTGGGTCTCTTTTTGACATTACAGTATCAAGGCCTGTTTGACAGGCCTCCTGGGTTTACATATAAAATTTGGAGTTCACTTCAAAGGAGGGAAACAGCATGTCAAAATAATGTGTGTATGTCCACTGTCTGGCTGCTGAAATCTCATTGTTTGTTGTACTAGACTTCTGCTTCCGAGGTTGTTGTGGGTACAGGACCTGTCCCAAACCGAATTTTAGTGTTAGATGTTGGAGGACACAAGGATTACCATTATGCACTCCCCACTCCCCAAAGCCCAAGCTTAGTGTAGCTAAATACTTTGGCCATATGAAAATGCTAAAAGTGGGTACAGCTATCCCCAGGAACCTTTCCTCCATTGGTTAGGGTGTCCTCAGGGCTCATTTCCACCCACTGGCTTGTGCCATGCATAGGCATCTCCAGGCGCCCACTTCAGAACACACCTGGACCTGAGGAAGTTCAGAAGAGGACTGAAACTGTTGTCTACAATCTGAGATTCAAAACACACAAGATGATGGACGGAATGTTGCACATTGGCAAACATTCACCCCCAGTCACAGATCTGGGTTTAATCCATCGTTATTTTGCTTCACCACGCCACCCCAGTTCAGACATAGCCATATGCAAATCAGTCTTGACCCTGTGCCTCATGGGAACAGTCCAGACCGAACTGCCAAGCCATGTCTTCCCTGGACCGGAATCAAGCATCCTAGGACCGGTTTCGGGCTTTCAGCCCTCATCAGCCAGGATAGCTTGACTCCAGTGGCGTAGTGAGCACGGGACCCACGTCTGGGCATACCCTTCCCACTTAGGGCGAAATGCAAAACACACAAGATGATGGACGGAATGTTGCACATTGGCAAACATTCACCCCCAGTCACAGATCTGGGTTTAATCCATCGTTATTTTGCTTCACCACGCCACCCCAGTTCAGACATAGCCATATGCAAATCAGTCTTGACCCTGTGCCTCATGGGAACAGTCCAGACTGAACTGCCAAGCCATGTCTTCCCTGGACCGGAATCAAGCATCCTAGGACCGGTTTCGGGCTTTCAGCCCTCATCAGCCAGGATAGCTTGACTCCAGTGGCGTAGTGAGCACGGGACCCACGTCTGGGCATACCCTTCCCACTTAGGGCGAAATGCAAAACACACAAGATGATGGACGGAATGTTGCACATTGGCAAACATTCACCCCCAGTCACAGATCTGGGTTTAATCCATCGTTATTTTGCTTCACCACGCCACCCCAGTTCAGACATAGCCATATGCAAATCAGTCTTGACCCTGTGCCTCATGGGAACAGTCCAGACCGAACTGCCAAGCCATGTCTTCCCTGGACCGGAATCAAGCATCCTAGGACTGGTTTCAGGCTTTCAGCCCTCATCAGCCAGGATAGCTTGACTCCAGTGGCGTAGTGAGCACGGGACCCACATCTGGGCATACCCTTCCCACTTAGGGCGAAATGCAAAACACACAAGATGATGGACGGAATGTTGCACATTGGCAAACATTCACCCCCAGTCACAGATCTGGGTTTAATCCATCGTTATTTTGCTTCACCACGCCACCCCAGTTCAGACATAGCCATATGCAAATCAGTCTTGACCCTGTGCCTCATGGGAACCAGACCGAACTGCCAAGCCATGTCTTCCCTGGACCGGAATCAAGCATTCTAGGACCGGTTTCGGGCTTTCAGCCCTCATCAGCCAGGATAGCTTGACTCCAGTGGCGTAGTGAGCACGGGACCCACGTCTGGGCATACCCTTCCCACTTAGGGCGAAATGCAAAACACACAAGATGATGGACGGAATGTTGCACATTGGCAAACATTCACCCCCAGTCACAGATCTGGGTTTAATCCATCGTTATTTTGCTTCACCACGCCACCCCAGTTCAGACATAGCCATATGCAAATCAGTCTTGACCCTGTGCCTCATGGGAACAGTCCAGACCGAACTGCCAAGCCATGTCTTCCCTGGACCGGAATCAAGCATCCTAGGACCGGTTTCGGGCTTTCAGCCCTCATCAGCCAGGATAGCTTGACTCCGGTGGCGTAGTGAGCACGGGACCCACGTCTGGGCATACCCTTCCCACTTAGGGCGAAATGCAAAACACACAAGATGATGGACGGAATGTTGCACATTGGCAAACAATCACCCCCAGTCACAGATCTGGGTTTAATCCATCGTTATTTTGCTTCACCACGCCACCCCAGTTCAGACATAGCCATATGCAAATCAGTCTTGACCCTGTGCCTCATGGGAACAGTCCAGACCGAACTGCCAAGCCATGTCTTCCCTGGACCGGAATCAAGCATCCTAGGACCGGTTTCGGGCTTTCAGCCCTCATCAGCCAGGATAGCTTGACTCCAGTGGCGTAGATTGCCTTAGGACTGATTCTGCTCTCTCTTGTACCCAGGACAAAGTAGTGTACGCCAAGGGTCATAAAGCAGACCTTCTGCTAAAGCTAGAGGGACACAACAATCTACAAGAGGCCTGACCCTGCACCTACCCACCTGACCAGTACCAACTGGACCTGGACTAGATACTCCTGTGGGCCTCTGCCTGCAACCCTGTGAGTCTCTAAGTACCTCCCCTGAGGTACAGGGAGGCTTTAGAAGTGTACACCTGTAGTGGATTAGGACTTAAAGGACTGAAATCAGAAGGTAAAATCGTTGACCAGATGAACCTGGTTAGTGTATCCAACCTATGCTCCATGGCAGTCAGTGTCAGATTGCACCTAGGTCTTTTCTACCATGACCACTCACTATCATTAGAAGCACAAAAAGACGATGGACAGAATGCTGAACATTGTCAAACATTCGCCCCCAGTCATAAATCTGGGTTAAATCCATATGTTTGTCGGCTCACCATGCCACGCCAGTTTGGACCCAGCCATATGCAAATCAGTCTTGACCCTGCTTGCCTGGTGAAGGAAATAAGCATCCTGGGACGGGTTTCAGGGTATCACCCATCATCAGCCAGGCTAGCTTGAATCCAGTGTCATAGTGAGCACGTGACCCATGTCTGGGCATATGCTTCCAAATTAGGGCGTCTATAGCAACACAAAAAGACGATGGATGGAATGCGAAACATTGTCCAACATTCATCTCACAGATCTGAGTTAAATCCATCATTCTTTTGCTCACCATGCCACCCCAGTTTGGACCCAGCTGGATACCAGTCCTAGGATGCCTGTTTCTGGTCCAGGGAGGACCTGGCCTGGCAGTTCAGACTAGACTGGCTCCATGGTGAGCTGGGTCAGGACGGATTTGCATATGGCTGGGCCGAAACTGCAATAGCATTGTGGCAAAAAACACAATGGTTTTAGGCCCAGATCTCTGACTGAGGTGAATGTTCGACATTGTTCAGCATTCCGTCCATCAATTGTTCTCTTTGAATTTACTATCATTGGCACTCTATGCTGCTTAGCTCTTTTTCTACTCAGAAATTTAAAAATTCATATCCCTGCTTCCCCATGGTGTCATTTTGTTTAGTAAAATGTTCAATTCATTTTGGGATTTTTTTGTTTTGCATTTCAACTTTATTACTGTTTTTTACTGCTGCATAAATACTTTATACATTGCCTCTAGGTTGTGCCTGCCAGCTGTGTGCTATAGTTACCAGGGGGTTGAGCTCAGGTTAATTTGGTGAGTTTAGTGATTCACCCTACCATGTATTGTGGTTATTACCTGAGGTGGGTACCTATCCCCCTCAAATAATTCCCAATTTCTTACAATATATATTTTAAGAAGTTAAATAAATGTATTTAGTTTACCATTATTGCCTATGGGCTTCATGTGGTTGGAGTGCTTAATGCGGGCACGCCGGAGTTAATTACCACAGCCGCGGGTGGGCATCACATGATGACACTCTTATCTCTCTACTCATGGCCCCCAGCCAGCGCTGCAACCAGGTGAAGTGCACTACAACACTATCCAGCCAGACACAGCTGACCAAGGAGAGCTGTGCACCTGCAGCGGACGAGGCGGCGGCTAGAAAATCACTATCCCAACCGAGGAGAGAGACCCCTAGGTGGGTCAGGTGAACATGTTGCCAAAGGCCGCTGCCCTGAGTATTGTGCTTTCTGCCCTCTGGGACGATCTTGGGGACTGTTACAGGGAGAGGCGGCAGTGAGAGGTGGTAACAGAGATTTGAGTTTTACAAGATGTTTGAGGGTGCATGAGCGACGGGTTGTAGACTGGTGATGAACCTTGATTCCTTGATTGAGCACAGCAGCGAATGTTTTCAGTTTTCTCCCAGCCTTATGATATGCCCGTTGTCAGGGTGAATCTCTTCTGAGTTTCCAGGCCCAAAATACAACAGAGACAGCTGTGCATTCACCAGCCACTGTGTGCCCGCCTTAGCTCAGAAGCCTGGGCCCCCTCCCCCACCCCAATGCCCCGCTGAAGACAGAGGTCCAAGAGGACGTTCAATAGACCATTTCCAAGCTAAGAGCGCAACTGACACTTGCAGACACACTCCACAGTCAAAAGACTGTTGTGTTTTACACAAGGTGTGGATGTACAGTGGCAGGCAAGCCTATAAAGAGCTACCAGTGCCTCTCCAAGATTTATGAGACTGGTCAGTGTCAGTCTATGTCAGTCTAGGGGGCCTGACTCTGCTCCTATTCCGTCTCCCTTTTCAAGGTCTGGCTGAAAATTTCTATATGGTTTTGTTCTACTATAACTCCTATTAGAACATTGGAATGTGGAGCACTCCATTGAAGACAATGGAGTGCTCCGTGCTTCTACGGGCCGGTAAAGGCCCGCAAAGCAACATTCCAATGTTGTTTTCACAAAGGCCTCTCGGAGCCCGAGGGGATTTAAACTAGGCCTGGGCGGAAAACTACGCTACGCTCGCGTAGTTTGCGAAGTTTGCGCTACTTCGCACAACGCGAATTGCACGTAGCACAGTGCAAACACGCGTAGCGTAGCGTAGCGTAGTGCAGCGGTCATTTTTGCTTGCTCGCGGTCCTCAACGTCAAGTTGGCGACCGCGAGCAAGCAAATGACATCCCGGCGAGACTTTTTCCTCGTTCGCGATCAGCAACACAAGTTGCCGATCGCGAGCGTGGAAAATAAACCTCCCGGCGAGATTCTCAACGCGGGGAGGTCAGGTTTCTCATTGCGAGTGGTCGCGTATGCTCGCGACCGCTCGCGATGAGAAACTACCAGTCCGCGTTGAGAAAGCTGCCGCTCGAGTAAAAATCTACTCGAGCGGCAGTAAAGACAGCTCGCACTGTGCAAGATGCCGTTTTCAATGATTGCACAGTGCGGACAAGCATCCGGCACTGTGTAATCATTGCGAACACGCACTACGCAGTTCGCGTAGTGCTACGCGAGCTCGCGTAGTGCGAACTTCACTTTGCGTAGCTTCGCGAAGCGCTACTTCGCGAACTACGCCCAGGGTTAATTTAAACCCCCTCGAACTCCGAGAGGCCTTTGTTTTATTTGTTAGAACATTCTGCCCTCTAGTGCCAGAATGTTCTAATAGCTTTATAGCCCTTCGTAGCTGGGCTATACCGGCTATTAAAGTCCTGCTCCCTTGTTAAAGTCCCTCGCCTTCGGCTTGGGCCTTTAACGCTGGAGCGGGCCTTTAATAGCCGGTATAGCCCGCTACGGCGGGCTATAAGGCTAT
This sequence comes from Calotriton arnoldi, assembly GCA_963921515.1. Lineage (NCBI taxonomy): Eukaryota > Metazoa > Chordata > Amphibia > Caudata > Salamandridae > Calotriton > Calotriton arnoldi. Next base: position 756,023 of record CAWUFW010009124.1, read on the forward strand.
ATTAGGTGGAGCTCTCAGTTTAGACTGGCAGACAGAAGAGGTGAGTCACACGTTCTCACTGTTTCTTTGACAGCTCAGTTCGCTCATCTGATGATCTCTGCAGCACCTGCTTTTGCCGTCCTAGGCCGCCACCATTCCATTTCTCTTAGAGGCATGTTTTTCAAAATGTATATTTCAGACTGACACCAAATGCTTATTGTAAGTAAGCTTGTTCCATGTTGCGAAGGAATGCTATGTATGTGCAATCAATGACGGTGAATTCCAGCTCCATGCAGCTTTAAAAGCCTATCCTAGCTCTGTGGTCATCTTAGAAAGAGACTGTGAGTTAGAGACCTTCCATCTCAGAGATTTTGCAGTATGTGCAAGATATTTTTAGAGCTTCACATTACTCAAAGGGGTATAATTTCTGATATTCATCTATTTCTGTGAAGTTCGTTTAGTTTTACTCACAAGAAAGAGTCACTCCAAGTGTCACACATTGGGCAGTTGAATGTCACTAATAAGTGCATTGAAGCCATGGAAATATCACACATAAGCAACTGAAAACTTGGCAGCTATGGAGTCTTAATTTTGACATTTCTGGTTTATTATTCAGCCATACGGTTCGTGGTTCGATATTAATGCTTGCTGTCACCACTAGAGAGACAGTAGTGTGTGTGCTCTAAGACTGCTCGACTTCTTCGGCAGCGGCTGTCAATAACGTAGCGTGAGTGAGTTGCCAAAAGCTTTCACTTTCTCCAGGAGCCCTTCACCTCTCCAACATGCCGTGTAGTTCAGGGAGGTTGGAAGAGGTAAGAGTGTCCGGTAGCATTCCCCAAGACAAGTTCATGAGGTTCATGGCGCTGTAGGGGATTTTTTTGTTGACGATGTAGTTTCTAAAAAAGAAGAAAAACATGTTTTAGTGAGCTGTCATCGCTATATTCCAATTGAAAATGGCTAGTTAAAAATACCCAGTAGCAGTATTACCCGATTTAATTTCTTTGTAAAAATGGAAAGAAAGAAGAGGATGCTATCATGATGTGTTACATTACTTGTCTTCATGTCCTTAAAAAAAGCAAGTGTGGTCTGCCTAATGAAAGCCTACGAGGAAGCAAAATGGCAACTTCTAATCTTTTCCTTGAGGATGTCGTTTCTAAAAAAGTATAACTGTGCATACACTATTTACGAGCCACAGCCACATTCCATAAAGCAAATAGAAAGGTCATCTTTCCCCACTTGAAGCAGATTGCAGACATTGCTTGACTAGAATGCCAATGGATTGCTTGGTTCCCTATTTGACCACCTTACTCTTTTATTACTCCTCTAACCGGGCAACCAGTCCAGAGAGAGGCGTTTGCAAGATATGCCACGAAAATTGTTGAGATGAATTAAAACGGGGTGAGAAGATTGGGACAACTATATATGAATCTGGATTATATTGAGAATTGAAATAGAGTTTGGACAGGAATCTAGAGGCATGTGCACTATGAGGATTATGTAGTTTGATTAAATCTAGTCCGTTATAGGGGAGCCACCGAGGCACATTTCAAACTCAGGAGAGAACACATAGAATAATCTGAGCAGGAAACCCAAAACAAGCTGAAAAGGAACAGTCTCAATACGATCCAGCCCTGCAGAAGCGGAATACAGCTGCGAAACTTATTGCGGCTCTAATGGCTGTCCTGAATTTTAATATTTCATAGACACAGGTGATTTATTTGTTTAGAACAGACGGCACATAGTGCAATTGGAGCATCGAGACATGAAGATCGTACGATAAAATATGAACATTTCATGTTATGGCATCTATAAAATCAATTGGATTGAAGTCTTGGATGGGGTTTTAGAATGTGAATTAATAATATCCTGCAATACTTGTTGGACATAAATTAATTCGTTTTTCATATTTATCTAAATAAAAGTACAAAAATGATATTAATGGATTGTTCTTTTTATTTGGTTTGAAAACTGTAATTTAATGGATTATTCCTTTCAATTGGCATGAAAACTGTAATGTAAAAACTGCTCCCTAAACAAGTACAATGATGATATGTTATATTTATGTAAAAAAATCATATAGACCTATGCCCATACTTATGAATCCAACAATTCATTAATATGCCAAATCATCTTTCTTCTACAAAAAAGAATCATGTCATGATTAAATCTGATGTTTATATGTCAAAATGCGAGCATATTTATGTCTCTACTAAACAACCTCCTTTGACTTCTCTGGCAGAGGCATTGGCGAAGACGCACTTTTCATTGTACCTAGAGTGGTTATTCCTGATGTTCCTGCAGGGGCGTAGCTTCCATTGGTGAAGCAGGTGCAGTGCACCATGGGGCCCATTTGTTTCCTTGCACTAGGGCCCATGACACATTGCCTATGCTACTGTGTTCCTGGTGTTGGTGCTTATGGTATAGTTGAGGTTGTTATTTCTAAAAAGATAGAGAGGATGTATTTACAAATATACTTGTTTGTGGGATTCATATTATAGGGAGTGTGTAACCTACAGATGAAATAGCCACTACTCATAGAACAGAGAACAATATTCAACAAAATGTCAACCATAGCTTATCCATATCTCAGCACCATTGAGTTTTTCATAATTAAGAAGGTAGTTGCAATATACTATCTATTTACAGAAAAAAGAATACATCAGCAAAGGAAACTCACCTTCTCTGCTATTTCTGCTCTATATTACATTTGATCTTGTGAGTGTGTCCTGCACTCCTCGGGGCAGATTTACAAGAAAGTGACGCATCTGTATAGATGCGTCACTTTTCCTGCGCCACCCTTAGGAACCCTTGCGCCACCATAGATGCGCCGTATTTACAATACAGCGCACTATGGCGCAAGGATTGACAGATGCGTCAGAAATTCTGACGCATCTGTTGGTGGAAAAGTCACGCATTGCTGGAGTCGTGTCGCAAGCACGACGCAACTCCAGCAATGCGTGTTGAGGCCTATTCCCACTACACTGTGTCACTACTTACGCCTGCTTCAAGCAGGCGTAAGGTTTTGACGCAATGGCGTCCTAAAAGTGGCGCAGTGAAATCTTGTAGATTTCACTGCATCACTTTTACGAGGCCTTCCTGCGTGGGAACGTCTACCCTGCATACATTATACCTGATGCAGGTATAATGTGACGCAGGGCTTTACAACGTGACGCATCTCCCTAGATGCATCACGTTGTAAATAGGCCGCATTTTTTGCGCCGCCATTGCGTCAAAAAAAGTGACGCAATGGCGGTGCAAGAAGGCGCAAGGGGCTTGTAAATCTGCCCCCACTTGCTTCAAGGGTTTTGCTTGATTACCTTACCAGTGAAGCAATGTACATGAAGTTTAGGGGTGGGCGGAACTTGCAGAGTTAAACTCTGCAAGATTCTGTGGGGTTATGCCAATGGGCAGAAACTATGCAGCTGACACTGCAACTTAATGCCAATATTGTGAACAGCTCTGAAAAATGTGCACAAACTGCACCATGCATTGCACAAGAGCACGCGGCCATTTGAGTTGATTTTCCTGCCACCCGAGTTGAAAATCTACTCAGTCTGAAGCAATGCTACTTGAACAAAAACCCTCTGACCATGACCACCTGCATTAGAAAATCATGCTAGAGAATGCCAAATCACGCACGCGCTCACTGGCTTGCATTTTCTGGAGCCTCACAGGAAAAACATTTTGCCACGCTGCAATTGACGGAATTTGCCTGAAATTCCCCATTAAAGAGTAATGCCGAGTGACCAAAATTCCGCCAATTCCATGGGCAGAATGAAACACTCCGCCCACCCCTAATGAAGAGCACAAGCCAATCACATGAAGACCACAACCATGCTTAGGACAGGTATGATGAACATTTTGGACAGATTTGTTTCAATTATGATTAGAAACGGTTTAAAGCCAACCCTTGCCCTCACCTGTAGAAAAGAAAGCTTAGAAGGTCAAAGTGCATCAGGGAGCAGTTACCTGGAATGGTTGTTCCTGGTGTTGCTTGTGGCATTTGTGATTTTGTTGTAGAGGAAGTTGTTTCTAATAAGATAGAGAAATTCAACTGATTTAATCTGTTTTCAAATAAGTTTCAGTACAAGTGATACGTATAAGTTACAAATAATGAGCTTAGTTAAATTGGCATTGCTTATACAGGCACTCAACTATCCCTCAATCAAGCACTTCCCTTATCTTTACATAATGACAAACACTGTAACCCAGATTGTCTACTAAATGTATTTAATTATATTTTCAAAAAGACAAGATGTCTTTCCTTGCTATTATTCAATTTAGCCTGACTGAAGCAGTTGACACAATACTCAGTAACTTTAGCATCAGTATTATGAGTGCAATTGAAAGCATATTTGGATGATATTAGGGGAAGAGCATCTGCTTGTGAAAAATATATATGTTCATCGCAATAGGAAAAACATAAGGCAGTAGAGGGACAATACTCAAGAGAATTAAAGAGTACTCATTTTGGTAATACAGCTTTGGTAAGTCACTGAACTGATGATGTAGGAAATAAGGGTAAAGAAAGGAATATCTAATGTAAAGAATTGTTAGAGCTTTTCAGAACTTTCAAGTGAACTGCATTGCATTCATCAGATATTTATAGTTATATTATTTTCACCTTATTAGTATATTGGAAAGTAGACAAACTGACTTGTTTGCAAGATTGGGGCAATTTACTTGAAGGTGTAGGCCACAGAGCATGACTGGGCATATTCGTTATTAATGAAGACTGGGTATGTCCTTTAGGCATCTCTTTCCTTTAACTCAGCTGGCCTTGGTAGGGTTAAAGATAACCTTTTCTTCTTGCGTTTACCTATAGTAGCTATTCCTGACATTCCTGCTGTATTTTTATTCATGATTTAGTTGAGTATGTTGTTTTTAAAAAGGGGAGATGCAGTATTAAAAATCTTTAAATTTCGGGGCTATATGGAAATCAATTTACCCACTCAGGAAATAGCTGCTGCTTATGCATAGATAACAATATTCTTCAAATTGTCATTCATAACAGATCCACACTAGGGGTGGGCTGAATGTTTCCTTAATGCCTCTTTAAATTGGTGGAATTTTGGTCACTTTGCATTACTCTTTAACGCAGAGTTCCAGCCAAATTCAGGCAATGGCAGCATGGTGGAATTTGTCTCCTGTGAGGCTCCAGAAAATGCGGGCTGGTGAGTGCGAGCAAGATTTGGCATCTCCTAGCATGATTTGCTAACGCAGGCGGTCATGGGCAGTCGTGGTCAGAGGGCTGCCGCTCAAGTAGATTTGCTGTTGCTCGAGTAGATTTTCTACATGAGTGGCAGGAAAATCAACTCGAATGGGCGCGCGCTCTTGCGCAACGTGGTGCCTTTCATGCTGATTTTTCAGCACTGCTCGCACTAATGTTGCTAAATTGCAGTGAGAGCTGCATATTTTCCACCCATTGGCAGAACTCTGCACAATCCAGCTGAGTTTTTATGTAACTCCGCGGAATTCTGCAGAGTCAAACTCAGCGAGTTCTGCCAATCCCTAACCCACACATGACATCATTCCCTTAAACATGGATGGTAACACAAACAATTCATAATGCTCTTTCTGCTCTACATTATATTTAACTTTGTGAGTGTGCCCTGTACTGCATTACTGCGAAGCAAAGTAATGCTCGTTTTTGATGACAATATGCCTTGCTCTGGATAGCAACAAGAGAGCAAAAAGACTGATTTGTTGCCCTTAATATGAACAATGATTGCATATGCTTCTTCAGCCCTCTCTTACTGTAGTGAAATGTTGGAAGAGAAAAGTGTGTCAGGTTGCATTTACATGGAGGAGTTGTCCTGATGTTGCTTGTGGTGTTTGTAATGTTGCTGTTGAAGATATTGTTTCCAATAAAATATAAAAACTGCTTCCAATGTAGTTTTATTTCTTTTGTGTACATCTCTAAGTCAGAATGAAAGCAAAACACAAGTATGTATTGAAAATAGCAAATAATGAACTTTGTTGAATTGACAGCTAATGTAAAAAGATATATACATAATACATGCCCTTTCTTGCTGAAAAGAAATATGTGAAAAGGTAAGTGTGAAAGGCTGCATTTACCTGCAGCGTTTTTTCCTGGTGTTGCTTGCGGCATTTGTGATGTTGTTGAAGATGTTTCTAATCAAACAGAAAAATTGTATGTAAGTTTTATTTCTGTAGGTGCATTTCTTCAAGTCAGAATGAAAGCAAACAATAAAGACATGTTGCAAATGGGAAATAATGAGCTTTGTTGAATTGCAATGTATATGCTTGTTGAAGCAATCGACCACCACTCACTCAAAGCTGCGATGGCTTAACCATGAAGACAACCACATTAATAATGACGTTCAGATGAACAGGTATCCTTTTATTTACAAACTTACAAGATGCCACTGAAAATTCTCCCTGGTTTGAGTCATTTGATCAGTTGACAAAGTGGCCTTTGAGTTTACATAGCGGCAATATCTGTCATGATCCCATAAATAAAAGGTACATTTGGATGACATGAAGAGAGGGTAATTCCCAATTGCTATCTCTAATTCATTTCAGAATGTCTTAATGAGATGTATCTATTTGCTGTATGTAAGAAATTGGGTTATTGGTTGAGATGGGTGGAACCCCCACTCAATAAACAATCATAATCCTTTTTATTGCCAACTGCACAGTCACTAAATTAACCTGCGCTTAACCCTCTGGTGACAAGGCACAAAAAGAATCAGGCTTAACTTGGAGGCAATGTGTAAAGATTTTAAGCAGCACACAAATAGTAATAAAGTGAAAACACAACACAAGAAAAATTCCAATTCCGAAAAATAGCGTAAGTTTTAATAAATAAAAAGACACACAATTGATGGACGGAATGCAGAACAAATCAAAACATTCACCCCCAGTCAAGAGATCTGGGTTAAATCCATCATTCTTTTGCTCACCATGCCACCCCAGTTTAGACCTGGCCATATGCCAATCAGTCTTGACCCTGTGCCTCATGGGAACAGTCCAGCCCCAACTGCCAAGCCAGGTCCTCCCTGGACCGGAAACAAGCATCCTAGGACCGGTTTCGGGGTTTCACCCCTCTTCAGCCAGGATAGCTTGATTCCAGTGGCACAGTGAGCCCAGGACCCACGTCTGGGCATACCTGGCGCACTTAGGGCGAGAAAGCAAAAGACACACAATTGATGGACGGAATGCAGAACAAATCAAAACATTCACCCCCAGTCAAGAGATCTGGGTTAAATCCATCATTCTTTTGCTCACCATGCCACCCCAGTTTAGACCTGGCCATATACAAATCAGTCTTGACCCTGTGCCTCATGGGAACAGTCCAGCCCGAACTGCCAAGCCAGGTCCTCCCTGGACCGGAGACAAGCATCCTAGGACCGGTTTCGGGGTTTCACCCCTCTTCAGCCAGGATAGATTGATTCCAGTGGCACAGTGAGCCCAGGACCCACGTCTGGGCATACCTGGCGCACTTAGGGCGAGAAAGCAAAAGACACACAATTGATGGACGGAATGCAGAACAAATCAAAACATTCACCCCCAGTCAAGAGATCTGGGTTAAATCCATCATTCTTTTGCTCACCATGCCACCCCAGTTCAGACCTGGCCATATGCAAATCAGTCTTGACCCTGTGCCTCATGGGAACAGTCCAGCCCGAACTGCCAAGCCAGGTCCTCCCTGGACCGGAAACAAGCATCCTAGGACCAGTTTCGGGGTTTCACCCCTCTTCAGCCAGGATAGCTTGATTCCAGTGGCACAGTGAGCCCAGGACCCACGTCTGGGCATACCTGGCGCATTTAGGGCGAGAAAGCAAAAGACACACACTTGATGGACGGAATACAGAACAAATCAAAACATTCACCCCCAGTCAAGAGATCTGGGTTAAATCCATCATTCTTTTGCTCACCATGCCTCCCCAGTTTAGACCTGGCCATATGCAAATCAGTCTTGACCCTGTGCCTCATGGGCACAGTCCAGCCCGAACTGCCAAGCCAGGTCCTACCTGGACCGGAAACAAGCATCCTAGGACCGGTTTCGGGGGTTCACCCCTCTTCAGCCAGGATAGCTTGATTCCAGTGGCACAGTGAGCCCAGGACCCACGTCTGGGCATACCTGGCGCACTTAGGGCGAGAAAGCAAAAGACACACAATTGATGGACGGAATGCAGAACAAATCAAAACATTCACCCCCAGTCAAGAGATCTGGGTTAAATCCATCATTCTTTTGCTCACCATGCCACCCCAGTTTAGACCTGGCCATATGCAAATCAGTCTTGACCCTGTGCCTCATGGGAACAGTCCAGCCCCAACTGCCAAGCCAGGTCCTCCCTGGACCGGAAACAAGCATCCTAGGACCAGTTTCGGGGTTTCACCCTCTTCAGCCAGGATAGCTTGATTCTAGTGGCACAGTGAGCCCAGGACCCACGTCTGGGCATACCTGGCGCACTTAGGGCAAGAAAGTAAAAGACACACAATTGATGGACAGAATGCAGAACAAATCAAAACATTCACCCCCAGTCAAGAGATCTGGGTTAAATCCATCATTCTTTTGCTCACCATGCCACCCCAGTTTAGACCTGGCCATATGCAAATCAGTCTTGACCCTGTGCCTCATGGGAACAGTCCTAGGATGCTTGTTTCCAGTCCAGGGAGGACCTGGCCTGGCAGTTCGGGCTGGACTGTTCCCATTGGGCGCAGGGTCAAGACTGATTTGCATATGGCCAGGTCCAAACTGGAATGGCATGGTGAGCAATAAAACAATGGATTTAGGCCCAGATCTCAGTACTGGGGTGAATGTACGACATTGTTCTGCATTCTGTCCATCAATTGTTGTTTTTGCATTTGTCACCCCGAGTGGGACGGATATGCCCAGATTTGGGTCTTGTGCTCTCCATGCCACTGGAGTGAAGCTATCCTGGCTGATGAGGGCTAAAACCCTGAACCCGGTCGTAGGATGCTTGTTTCCATTCCAGGGAGGACCTGGCCTGGCAGTTCGGGCTTGACTGTTCCCATTGGGCGCAGGGTCAAGACTGATTTGCATATGGCTGGGTCCAAACTGGAATGGCATGGTGAGCAAAAATACGATGGATTTAGGCCCAGATCTCTGTACTGGGGTGAATGTACGGCATTGTTCTGCATTCTGTCCATCAATTGTTGTTTTTGCATTTGTCACCCCGAGTGGGACGGGTATGCCCAGACGTGGGTCCCGTGCTCTCCATGCCACTGGAGTCAAGCTATCCTGGCTGATGAGGGCTGAAAGCCTGAAACCGGTCCTAGGATGCTTGTTTCCAGTCCAGGGAGGACCTGGCCTGGCAGTTCGGGCTGGACTGTTCCCATTGGGCGCAGGGTCAAGACTGATTTGCATATGGCTGGGTCCAAACTGGAATGGCATGGTGAGCAAAAAACGATGGATTTAGGCCCAGATCTCTGTACTGGGGTGAATGTACGACATTGTTCTGCATTCTGTCCATCAATTGTTGTTTTTGCATTTGTCACCCCGAATGGGACGGGTATGCCCAGACGTGGGTCCCGTGCTCTCCATGCTACTGGAGTCAAGCTATCCTGGCTGATGAGGGCTGAAAGCCTGAAACCGGTCCTAGGATGCTTGTTTCCAGTCCAGGGAGGACCTGGCCTGGCAGTTCGGGCTGGACTGTTCCCATTGGGCGCAGAGTCAAGACTGATTTGCATATGGCTGGGTCCAAACTGAAATGGCATGGTGAGCAAAAAAACGATGGATTTAGGCCCAGATCTCTGTACTGAGGTGAATGTACGACATTGTTCTGCATTCTGTCCATCAATTGTTGTTTTTGCATTTGTCACCCCGAGTGGGACGGGTATGCCCAGACGTGGGTCCCGTGCTCTCCATGCCACTGGAGTCAAGCTATCCTGGCTGATGAGGGCTGAAACCGGTCCTTGGATGCTTGTTTCCAGTCCAGGGAGGACCTGGCCTGGCAGTTCGGGCTGGACTGTTCCCATTGGGCGCAGAGTCAAGACTGATTTGCATATGGCCAGGTCCAAACTGAAATGGCATGGTGAGCAAAAAAACAATGGATTTAGGCCCAGATCTCTGTACTGGGGTGAATGTACGTCATTGTTCTGCATTCTGTCCATCAATTGTTGTTTTTGCATTTGTCACCCCGAGTGGGACGGGTATGCCCAGACGTGGGTCCCGTGCTCTCCATGCCACTGGAGTCAAGCTATCCTGGCTGATGAGGGCTGAAAGCATGAAACGGGACCTAGGATGCTTGTTTCCATTCCAGTCCAGGGAGGACCTGGCCTGGCAGTTTGGGCTGGACTGTTCCCATTGGGCGCAGGGTCAAGACTGATTTGCATATGGCTGGGTCCAAACTGGAATGGCATGGTGAGCAAAAAAACGATGGATTTAGGCCCAGATCTCTGTACTGGGGTGAATGTACGACATTGTTCGGCATTCTGTCCATCAATTGTTGTTTTTGCATTTGTCACCCCGAGTGGGATGGGTATGCCCAGACGTGGGTCCCGTGCTCTCCATGCCACTGGAGTCAAGCTATCCTGGCTGATGAGGGCTGAAAGCCTGAAACCGGTCCTAGGATGCTTGTTTCCAGTCCAGGGAGGACCTGGCCTGGCAGTTCGGGCTGGACTGTTCCCATTGGGCGCAGGGTCGAGACTGATTTGCATATGGCTGGGTCCAAACTGGAATGGCATGGTGAGCAAAGAAACGATGGATTTTCCCAGATCTCTGTACTGGGGTGAATGTACGACATTGTTCTGCATTCTGTCCATCAATTGTTGTTTTTGCATTTGTCACCCCGAGTGGGACGGGTATGCCCAGATTTGGGTCCCGTGCTCTCCATGCCACTGGAGTGAAGCTATCTTGGCTGATGAGGGCTGAAAGCCTGAAACCGGTCCTAGGATGCTTGTTTCCAGTCCAGGGAGGACCTGGCCTGGCAGTTCGGGCTGGACTGTTCCCATTGGGCGCAGGGTCAAGACTGATTTGCATATGGCTGGGTCCAAACTGGAATGGCATGGTGAGCAAAAAAACGATGGATTTAGGCCCAGATCTCTGTACTGGGGTGAATGTACGACATTGTTCTGCATTCTGTCCATCAATTGTTATTTTTGCATTTGTCACCCCGAATGGGACGGGTATGCCCAGACGTGGGTCCCGTGCTCTCCTTGCCACTGGAGTCAAGCTATCCTGGCTGATGAGGGCTGAAAGCCTGAAACCGTTCGTAGGATGCTTGTTTCCAGTCCAGGGAGGACCTGGCCTGGCAGTTCGGGCTGGACTGTTCCCATTGGGTGCAGGGTCAAGACTGATTTGCATATGGCTGGGTCCAAACTGGAATGGCATGGTGAGCAAAAAAAATGATGGATTTAGGTCCAGATCTCTGTACTGGGGTGAATGTATGACATTGTTCTGCATTCTGTCCATCAATTGTTGTTTTTGCATTTGTCACCCCGAGTGGGACGGGTATGCCCAGACGTGGGTCCCGTGCTCTCCATGCCACTGGAGTCAAGCTATCCTGGCTGATGAGGGCTGAAAGCCTGAAACCGGTCCTAGGATGCTTGCTTCCAGTCCAGGGAGGACCTGGCCTGGCAGTTCGGGCTGGACTGTTCCCATTGGGCGCAGAGTCAAGACTGATTTGCATATGGCCAGGTCCAAACTGAAATGGCATGGTGAGCAAAAAAACAAAGGATTTATGCCCAGATCTCTGTACTGGGGTGAATGTACGTCATTGTTCTGCATTCTGTCCATCAATTGTTGTTTTTGCATTTGTCACCCCGAGTGGGACGGGTATGCCCAGACGTGGGTCCCGTGCTCTCCATGCCACTGGAGTCAAGCTATCCTGGCTGATGAGGGCTGAAAGCATGAAACCGGACCTAGGATGCTTGTTTCCATTCCAGTCCAGGGAGGACCTGGCCTGGCAGTTCGGGCTGGACTGTTCCCATTGGGCGCAGGGTCAAGACTGATTTGCATATGGCTGGGTCCAAACTGGAATGGCATGGTGAGCAAAAAAACGATGGATTTAGGCCCAGATCTCTGTACTGGGGTGAATGTACGACATTGTTCGGCATTCTGTCCATCAATTGTTGTTTTTGCATTTGTCACCCCGAGTGGGATGGGTATGCCCAGACGTGGGTCCCGTGCTCTCCATGCCACTGGAGTCAAGCTATCCTGGCTGATGAGGGCTGAAAGCCTGAAACCGGTCCTAGGATGCTTTTTTCCAGTCCAGGGAGGACCTGGCCTTGCAGTTCGGGCTGGACTGTTCCCATTGGGCGCAGGGTCGAGACTGATTTGCATATGGCTGGGTCCAAACTGGAATGGCATGGTGAGCAAAGAAACGATGGATTTTCCCAGATCTCTGTACTGGGGTGAATGTACGACATTGTTCTGCATTCTGTCCATCAATTGTTGTTTTTGCATTTGTCACCCCGAGTGGGACGGGTATGCCCAGATTTGGGTCCCGTGCTCTCCATGCCACTGGAGTGAAGCTATCCTGGCTGATGAGGGCTGAAAGCCTGAAACCGGTCCTAGGATGCTTGTTTCCAGTCCAGGGAGGACCTGGCCTGGCAGTTCGGGCTGGACTGTTCCCATTGGGCGCAGGGTCAAGACTGATTTGCATATGGCTGGGTCCAAACTGGAATGGCATGGTGAGCAAAAAAACGATGGATTTAGGCCCAGATCTCTGTACTGGGGTGAATGTACGACATTGTTCTGCATTCTGTCCATCAATTGTTATTTTTGCATTTGTCACCCCGAATGGGACGGGTATGCCCAGACGTGGGTCCCGTGCTCTCCTTGCCACTGGAGTCAAGCTATCCTGGCTGATGAGGGCTGAAAGCCTGAAACCGGTCCTAGGATGCTTGTTTCCAGTCCAGGGAGGACCTGGCCTGGCAGTTCGGGCTGGACTGTTCCCATTGGGTGCAGGGTCAAGACTGATTTGCATATGGCTGGGTCCAAACTGGAATGGCATGGTGAGCAAAAAAAATGATGGATTTAGGTCCAGATCTCTGTACTGGGGTGAATGTACGACATTGTTCTGCATTCTGTCCATCAATTGTTGTTTTTGCATTTGTCACCCCGAGTGGGACGGGTATGCCCAGACGTGGGTCCCGAGCTCTCCATGCCACTGGAGTCAAGCTATCCTGGCTGATGAGGGCTGAAAGCCTGAAACCAGTCCTAGGATGCTTGTTTCCAGTCCAGGGAGGACCTGGCCTGGCAGTTCGGGCTGGACTGTTCCCATTGGGCGCAGAGTCAAGACTGATTTGCATATGGCTGGGTCCAAACTGAAATGGCATGGTGAGCAAAAAAACGATGGATTTAGGCCCAGATCTCTGTACTGGGGTGAATGTACGACATTGTTCTGCATTCTGTCCATCAATTGTTGTTTTTGCATTTGTCACCCCGAGTGGGACGGGTTTGCCCAGACGTGGGTCCCGTGCTCTCCATGCCACTGGAGTCAAGCTATCCTGGCTGATGAGGGCTGAAAGCCTGAAACCGGTCCTAGGATGCTTGTTTCCAGTCCAGGGAGGACCTGGCCTGGCAGTTCGGGCTGGACTGTTCCCATTGGGCGCAGGGTCAAGACTGATTTGCATATGGCCAGGTCCAAACTGGAATGGCATGGTGAGCAAAAAACAATGGATTTAGGCCCAGATCTCTGTACTGGGGTGAATGTACGACATTGTTCTGCATTCTGTCCATCAATTGTTGTTTTTGCCTTTGTCACCCCGAGTGGGACGGGTATGCCTAGACGTGGGTCCCGTGCTCTCCATGCCACTGGAGTCAAGCTATCCTGGCTGATGAGGGTTGAAAGCCTGAAACCGGTCCTAGGATGCTTGTTTCCAGTCCAGGGAGGACCTGGCCTGGCAGTTCGGTCTGGACTGTTCCCATTGGGCGCAGGGTCAAGACTGATTTGCATATGGCTGGGTCCAAACTGGAATGGCATGGTGAGCAAAAAAACGATGGATTTAGGCCCAGATCTCTGTACTGGGGTGAATGTATGACATTGTTCTGCATTCTGTCCATCAATTGTTGTTTTTGCATTTGTCACCCCGAGTGGGACGGGTATGCCCAGACGTGGGTCCCGTGCTCTCCATGCCACTGGAGTCAAGCTATCCTGGCTGATGAGGGCTAAAAGCCTGAAACCGGTCATAGGATGCTTGTTTCCAGTCCAGGGAGGACCTGCCCTGGCAGTTCGGGCTGGACTGTTCCCATTGGGCGCAGGGTCAAGACTGATTTGCATTTGGCTGGGTCCAAACTGGAATGGCATGGTGAGCAAAAAAAGATGGATTTAGGCCAAGATCTCTGTACTGGGGTGAATGTATGAAATTGTTCTGCATTCTGTCCATCAATTGTTGTTTTTGCATTTGTCACCCCGAGTGGGACGGGTATGCCCAGACGTGGGTCCCGTGCTCTCCATGCCACTGGAGTCAAGCTATCCTGGCTGATGAGGGCTGAAAGCCTGAAACCGGTCCTAGGATGCTTGTTTCCAGTTCAGGGAGGACCTGGCCTGGCAATTCGGGCTGGACTGTTCCCATTGGGCGCAGGGTCAAGAATGATTTGTATATGGCTGGGTCCAAACTGGAATGGCATGGTGAGCAAAAAAACGATGGATTTAGGCCCAGATCTCTGTACTGGGGTGAATGTACGACATTGTTCTGCATTCTGTCCATCAATTGTTGTTTTTGCATTTGTCACCCCGAGTGGGACGGGTATGCCCAGATTTGGGTCCCGTGCTCTCCATGCCACTGGAGTCAAGCTATCCTGGCTGATGAGGGCTGAAAGCCCTGAAACCGGTTCTAGGATGCTTGTTTCCAGTCCAGGGAGGACCTGGCCTGGCAGTTCGGGCTGGACTGTTCACATTGGGCGCAGGGTCAAGACTGATTTGCATATGGCTGGGTCCAAACTGGAATGGCATGGTGAGCAAAAAACGATGGATTTAGGCCCAGATCTCTGTACTGGGGTGAATGTACGACATTGTTCTGCATTCTGTCCATCAATTGTTGTTTTTGCATTTGTCACCCCGAGTGGGACGGGTATGCCCAGACGTGGTTCCCGTGCTCTCCATGCCACTGGAGTCAAGCTATTCTGGCTGATGAGGGCAGAAAGCCTGAAACCGGTCCTAGGAAGCTTGTTTCCAGTCCAGGGAGGACCTGGCCAGGCAGTTCGGGCTGGACTGTTCCCATTGGGCGCAGGGTCAAGTCTGATTTGCATTTGGCTGGGTCCAAACTGGAATGGCATGGTGAGCAAAAAACGATGGATTTAGGCCCAGATCTCTGTACTGGGGTGAATGTACGACATTGTTATGCATTCTGTCCATCAATTGTTGTTTTTGCATTTGTCACTCCGAGTGGGACGGGTATGCCCAGACGTGGGTCCCGTGCTCTCAATGCCACTGTAGTCAAGCTATGCTGGCTGATGAGGGCTGAAAGCCTGAAACCGGTCCTAGGTTGCTTGTTTCCAGTCCAGGGAGGACCTGGCCTGGCAGTTCAGGCTGGACTGTTCCCATTGGGCGCAGGGTCAAGACGGATTTGCATATAGCTGGGTCCAAACTGGAATGGCATGGTGAGTAAAAAAACGATGGATTTAGGCCCAGATCTCTGTTCTGGGGTGAATGTACGACATTGTTCTGCATTCTGTCCATCAATTGTTGTTTTTGCATTTGTCACCCCGAATGGGACGGGTATGCCCAGACGTGGGTCCCGTGCTCTCCATGCCACTGGAGTCAAGCTATCCTGGCTGATGAGGGCTGAAAGCCTGAAACCGGTCGTAGGATGCTTGTTTCCAGTCCAGGGAGGACCTGGCCTGGCAGTTCGGGCTGGACTGTTCCCATTGGGTGCAGGGTCAAGACTGATTTGCATATGGCTGGGTCCAAACTGGAATGGCATGGTGAGCAAAAAAATGATGAATTTAGGCCCAGATCTCTGTTCTGGGGTGAATGTATGACATTGTTCTGCATTCTGTCCATCAATTGTTGTTTTTGCATTTGTCACCCCAAGTGGGACGGGTATGCCCAGACGTGTGTCCCGTGCTCTCCATGCCACTGGAGTCAAGCTATCCTGGCTGATGAGGGCTGAAAGCCTGAAACCGGTCCTAGCATGCTTGTTTCCAGTCCAGGGAGGACCTGGCCTGGCAGTTCGGGCTGGACTGTTCCCATCGGGCGCAGAGTCAAGACTGATTTGCATATGGCTGGGTCCAAACTGAAATGGCATGGTGAGCAAAAAAACTATGGATTTAGGCCCAGATCTCTGTACTGGGGTGAATGTACGACATTGTTCTGCATTCTGTCCATCAATTGTTGTTTTTGCATTTGTCACCCCGAGTGGGACGGGTATGCCCAGACGTGGGTCACGTGCTCTCCATGCCACTGGAGTCAAGCTATCCTGGCTGATGAGGGCTGAAAGCCTGAAACCGGTCCTAGGATGCTTGTTTCCAGTCCAGGGAGGACCTGGCCTGGCAGTTCGGGCTGGACTGTTCCCATTGGGCGCAGGGTCAAGACTGATTTGCATATGGCTGGGTCCAAACTGGAATGGCATGGTGAGCAAAAAAACGATGGATTTAGGCCCAGATCTCTGTACTGGGGTGAATGTACGACATTGTTCTGCATTCTGTCCATCAATTGTTATTTTTGCATTTGTCACCCCGAATGGGACGGGTATGCCCAGACGTGGGTCCCGTGCTCTCCATGCCACTGGAGTCAAGCTATCCTGGCTGATGAGGGCTGAAAGCCTGAAACCGGTCGTAGGATGCTTGTTTCCAGTCCAGGGAGGACCTGGCCTGGCAGTTCGGGCTGGACTGTTCCCATTGGGTGCAGGGTCAAGACTGATTTGCATATGGCTGGGTCCAAACTAGAATGGCATGGTGAGCAAAAAAAATGATGGATTTAGGTCCAGATCTCTGTACTGGGGTGAATGTACGACATTGTTCTGCATTCTGTCCATCAATTGTTGTTTTTGCATTTGTCACCCCGAGTGGGACGGGTATGCCCAGACGTGGGTCCCGTGCTCTCCATGCCACTGGAGTCAAGCTATCCTGGCTGATGAGGGCTGAAAGCCTGAAACCAGTCCTAGGATGCTTGTTTCCAGTCCAGGGAGGACCTGGCCTGGCAGTTCGGGCTGGACTGTTCCCATTGGGCGCAGAGTCAAGACTGATTTGCATATGGCTGGGTCCAAACTAGAATGGCATGGTGAGCAAAAAAACGATGGATTTAGGCACAGATCTCTGTACTGGGGTGAATGTACGACATTGTTCTGCATTCTGTCCATCAATTGTTGTTTTTGCATTTGTCACCCCGAGTGGGACGGGTTTGCCCAGACGTGGGTCCCGTGCTCTCCATGCCACTGGAGTCAAGCTATCCTGGCTGATGAGGGCTGAAAGCCTGAAACCGGTCCTAGGATGCTTGTTTCCAGTCCAGGGAGGACCTGGCCTGGCAGTTCGGGCTGGACTGTTCCCATTGGGCGCAGGGTCAAGACTGATTTGCATATGGCTGGGTCCAAACTGGAATGGCATGGTGAGCAAAAAACAATGGATTTAGGCCCAGATCTCTGTACTGGGGTGAATGTACGACATTGTTCTGCATTCTGTCCATCAATTGTTGTTTTTGCCTTTGTCACCCCGAGTGGGACGGTTATGCCCAGACGTGGGTCCCGTGCTCTCCATGCCACTGGAGTCAAGCTATCCTGGCTGATGAGGGCTGAAAGCCCGAAACCGGTCCTAGGATGCTTGTTTCCAGTCCAGGGAGGACCTGGCCTGGCAGTTCGGTCTGGACTGTTCCCATTGGGCGCAGGGTCAAGACTGATTTGCATATGGCTGGGTCCAAACTGGAATGGCATGGTGAGCAAAAAAACGATGGATTTAGGCCCAGATCTCTGTACTGGGGTGAATGTATGACATTGTTCTGCATTCTGTCCATCAATTGTTGTTTTTGCATTTGTCACCCCGAGTGGGACGGGTATGCCCAGACGTGGGTCCCGTGCTCTCCATGCCACTGGAGTCAAGCTATCCTGGCTGATGAGGGCTGAAAGCCTGAAACCGGTCATAGGATGCTTGTTTCCAGTCCAGGGAGGACCTGCCCTGGCAGTTCGGGCTGGACTGTTCCCATTGGGCGCAGGGTCAAGACTGATTTGCATTTGGCTGGGTCCAAACTGGAATGGCATGGTGAGCAAAAAAAGATGGATTTAGGCCAAGATGTCTGTACTGGGGTGAATGTATGAAATTGTTCTGCATTCTGTCCATCAATTGTTGTTTTTGCATTTGTCACCCCGAGTGGGACGGGTATGCCCAGACGTGGGTCCTGTGCTCTCCATGCCACTGGAGTCAAGCTATCCTGGCTGATGAGGGCTGAAAGCCTGAAACCGGTCCTAGGATGCTTGTTTCCAGTTCAGGGAGGACCTGGCCTGGCAGTTCGGGCTGGACTGTTCCCATTGGGCGCAGGGTCAAGAATGATTTGCATATGGCTGGGTCCAAACTGGAATGGCATGGTGAGCAAAAAAACGATGGATTTAGGCCCAGATCTCTGTACTGGGGTGAATGTACGACATTGTTCTGCATTCTGTCCATCAATTGTTGTTTTTGCATTTGTCACCCCGAGTGGGACGGGTATGCCCAGATTTGGGTCCCGTGCTCTCCATGCCACTGGAGTCAAGCTATCCTGGCTGATGAGGGCTGAAACCCTGAAACCGGTCCTAGGATGCTTGTTTCCAGTCCAGGGAGGACCGGGCCTGGCAGTTCGGGCTGGACTGTTCACATTGGGCGCAGGGTCAAGACTGATTTGCATATGGCTGGGTCCAAACTGGAATGGCATGGTGAGCAAAAAAACGATGGATTTAGGCCCAGATCTCTGTACTGGGGTGAATGTACGACATTGTTCTGCATTCTGTCCATCAATTGTTGTTTTTGCATTTGTCACCCCGAGTGGGACGGGTATGCCCAGACGTGGTTCCCGTGCTCTCCATGCCACTGGAGTCAAGCTATCCTGGCTGATGAGGGCTGAAAGCCTGAAACCGGTCCTAGGAAGCTTGTTTCCAGTCCAGGGAGGACCTGGCCAGGCAGTTCGGGCTGGACTGTTCCCATTGGGCGCAGGGTCAAGTCTGATTTGCATTTGGCTGGGTCCAAACTGGAATGGCATGGTGAGCAAAAAAACGATGGATTTAGGCCCAGATCTCTGTACTGGGGTGAATGTACGACATTGTTATGCATTCTGTCCATCAATTGTTGTTTTTGCATTTGTCACTCCGAGTGGGACGGGTATGCCCAGACGTGGGTCCCGTGCTCTCAATGCCACTGTAGTCAAGCTATGCTGGCTGATGAGGGCTGAAAGCCTGAAACCGGTCCTAGGATGCTTGTTTCCAGTCCAGGGAGGACCTGGCCTGGCAGTTCAGGCTGGACTGTTCCCATTGGGCGCAGGGTCAAGACGGATTTGCATATGGCTGGGTCCAAACTGGAATGGCATGGTGAGTAAAAAAACGATGGATTTAGGCCCAGATCTCTGTACTGGGGTGAATGTACGACATTGTTCTGCATTCTGTCCATCAATTGTTGTTTTTGCATTTGTCACCCCGAATGGGACGGGTATGCCCAGACGTGGGTCCCGTGCTCTCCATGCCACTGGAGTCAAGCTATCCTGGCTGATGAGGGCTGAAAGCCTGAAACTGGTCGTAGGATGCTTGTTTCCAGTCCAGGGAGGACCTGGCCTGGCAGTTCGGGCTGGACTGTTCCCAATGGGTGCAGGGTCAAGACTGATTTGCATATGGCTGGGTCCAAACTGGAATGGCATGGTGAGCAAAAAAAATGATGAATTTAGGCCCAGATCTCTGTTCTGGGGTGAATGTACGACATTGTTCTGCATTCTGTCCATCAATTGTTGTTTTTGCATTTGTCACCCCAAGTGGGACGGGTATGCCCAGACGTGTGTCCCGTGCTCTCCATGCCACTGGAGTCAAGCTATCCTGGCTGATGAGGGCTGAAAGCCTGAAACCGGTCCTAGGATGCTTGTTTCCAGTCCAGGGAGGACCTGGCCTGGCAGTTCGGCCTGGACTGTTCCCATCGGGCGCAGAGTCAAGACTGATTTGCATATGGCTGGGTCCAAACTGAAATGGCATGGTGAGCAAAAAAACTATGGATTTAGGCCCAGATCTCTGTACTGGGGTGAATGTACGTCATTGTTCTGCATTCTGTCCATCAATTGTTGTTTTTGCATTTGTCACCCCGAGTGGGGCGGGTATGCCCAGACGTGGGTCACGTGCTCTCCATGCCACTGGAGTCAAGCTATCCTGGCTGATGAGGGCTGAAAGCCTGAAACCGGTCCTAGGAAGCTTGTTTCCAGTCCAGGGAGGACCTGGCCTGGCAGTTCGGGCTGGACTGTTCCCATTGGGCGCAGGGTCAAGACTGATTTGCATATGGCTGGGTCCAAACTGGAATGGCATGGTGAGCAAAAAAACGATGGATTTAGGCCCAGATCTCTGTACTGGGGTGAATGTACGACATTGTTCTGCATTCTGTCCATCAATTGTTATTTTTGCATTTGTCACCCCGAATGGGACGGGTATGCCCAGACGTGGGTCCCGTGTTCTCCTTGCCACTGGAGTCAAGCTATCCTGGCTGATGAGGGCTGAAAGCCTGAAACCGTTCGTAGGATGCTTGTTTCCAGTCCAGGGAGGACCTGGCCTGGCAGTTCGGGCTGGACTGTTCCCATTGGGCGCAGGGTCAAGACTGATTTGCATATGGCTGGGTCCAAACTGGAATGGCATGGTGAGCAAAAAGTGATGGATTTAGGTCCAGATCTCTGTACTGGGGTGAATGTACGACATTGTTCTGCATTCTGTCCATCAATTGTTGTTTTTGCATTTGTCACCCCGAGTGGGACGGGTATGCCCAGACGTGGGTCCCGTGCTCTCCATGCCACTGGAGTCAAGCTATCCTGGCTGATGAGGGCTGAAAGCCTGAAACCAGTCCTAGGATGCTTGTTTCCAGTCCAGGGAGGACCTGGCCTGGCAGTTCGGGCTGGACTGTTCCCATTGGGCGCAGAGTCAAGACTGATTTGCATATGGCTGGGTCCAAACTAAAAGGGCATGGTGAGCAAAAAAACGATGGATTTAGGCACAGATCTCTGTACTGGGGTGAATGTACGACATTGTTCTGCATTCTGTCCATCAATTGTTGTTTTTTTCATTTGTCACCCCGAGTGGGACGGGTTTGCCCAGACGTGGGTCCCGTGCTCTCCATGCCACTGGAGTCAAGCTATCCTGGCTGATGAGGGCTGAAAGCCTGAAACCGGTCCTAGGATGCTTGTTTCCAGTCCAGGGAGGACCTGGCCTGGCAGTTCGGGCTGGACTGTTCCCATTGGGCGCAGGGTCAAGACTGATTTGCATATGGCCAGGTCCAAACTGGAATGGCATGGTGAGCAAAAAAACAATGGATTTAGGCCCAGATCTCTGTACTGGGGTGAATGTACGACATTGTTCTGCATTCTGTCCATCAATTGTTGTTTTTGCCTTTGTCACCCCGAGTGGGACGGGTATGCTTAGACGTGGGTCCCGTGCTCTCCATGCCACTGGAGTCAAGCTATCCTGGCTGATGAGGGTTGAAAGCCTGAAACCGGTCCTAGGATGCTTGTTTCCAGTCCAGGGAGGACCTGGCCTGGCAGTTCGGTCTGGACTGTTCCCATTGGGCGCAGGGTCAAGACTGATTTGCATATGGCTGGGTCCAAACTGGAATGGCATGGTGAGCAAAAAAACGATGGATTTAGGCCCAGATCTCTGTACTGGGGTGAATGTATGACATTGTTCTGCATTCTGTCCATAAATTGTTGTTTTTGCATTTGTCACCCCGAGTGGGACGGGTATGCCCAGACGTGGGTCCCGTGCTCTCCATGCCACTGGAGTCAAGCTATCCTGGCTGATGAGGGCTAAAAGCCTGAAACCGGTCATAGGATGCTTGTTTCCAGTCCAGGGAGGACCTGCCCTGGCAGTTCGGGCTGGACTGTTCCCATTGGGCGCAGGGTCAAGAATGATTTGTATATGGCTGGGTCCAAACTGGAATGGCATGGTGAGCAAAAAAACGATGGATTTAGGCCCAGATCTCTGTACTGGGGTGAATGTACGACATTGTTCTGCATTCTGTCCATCAATTGTTGTTTTTGCATTTGTCACCCCGAGTGGGACGGGTATGCCCAGATTTGGGTCCCGTGCTCTCCATGCCACTGGAGTCAAGCTATCCTGGCTGATGAGGGCTGAAACCCTGAAACCGGTTCTAGGATGCTTGTTTCCAGTCCAGGGAGGACCTGGCCTGGCAGTTCGGGCTGGACTGTTCACATTGGGCGCAGGGTCAAGACTGATTTGCATATGGCTGGGTCCAAACTGGAATGGCATGGTGAGCAAAAAACGATGGATTTAGGCCCAGATCTCTGTACTGGGGTGAATGTACGACATTGTTCTGCATTCTGTCCATCAATTGTTGTTTTTGCATTTGTCACCCCGAGTGGGACGGGTATGCCCAGACGTGGTTCCCGTGCTCTCCATGCCACTGGAGTCAAGCTATCCTGGCTGATGAGGGCTGAAAGCCTGAAACCGGTCCTAGGAAGCTTGTTTCCAGTCCAGGGAGGACCTGGCCAGGCAGTTCGGGCTGGACTGTTCCTATTGGGCGCAGGGTCAAGTCTGATTTGCATTTGGCTGGGTCCAAACTGGAATGGCATGGTGAGCAAAAAACGATGGATTTAGGCCCAGATCTCTGTACTGGGGTGAATGTACGACATTGTTATGCATTCTGTCCATCAATTGTTGTTTTTGCATTTGTCACTCCGAGTGGGACGGGTATGCCCAGACGTGGGTCCCGTGCTCTCAATGCCACTGTAGTCAAGCTCTGCTGGCTGATGAGGGCTGAAAGCCTGAAACCGGTCCTAGGATGCTTGTTTCCAGTCCAGGGAGGACCTGGCCTGGCAGTTCAGGCTGGACTGTTCCCATTGGGCGCAGGGTCAAGACGGATTTGCATATAGCTGGGTCCAAACTGGAATGGCATGGTGAGTAAAAAAACGATGGATTTAGGCCCAGATCTCTGTACTGGGGTGAATGTACGACATTGTTCTGCATTCTGTCCATCAATTGTTGTTTTTGCATTTGTCACCCCGAATGGGACGGGTATGCCCAGACGTGGGTCCCGTGCTCTCCATGCCACTGGAGTCAAGCTATCCTGGCTGATGAGGGCTGAAAGCCTGAAACCGGTCGTAGGATGCTTGTTTCCAGTCCAGGGAGGACCTGGCCTGGCAGTTCGGGCTGGACTGTTCCCAATGGGTGCAGGGTCAAGACTGATTTGCATATGGCTGGGTCCAAACTGGAATGGCATGGTGAGCAAAAAAAATGATGAATTTAGGCCCAGATCTCTGTACTGGGGTGAATGTACGACATTGTTCTGCATTCTGTCCATCAATTGTTGTTTTTGCATTTGTCACCCCAAGTGGGACGGGTATGCCCAGACGTGTGTCCCGTGCTCTCCATGCCACTGGAGTCAAGCTATCCTGGCTGATGAGGGCTGAAAGCCTGAAACCGGTCCTAGGATGCTTGTTTCCAGTCCAGGGAGGACCTGGCCTGGCAGTTCGGGCTGGACTGTTCCCATCGGGCGCAGAGTCAAGACTGATTTGCATATTGCTGGGTCCAAACTGAAATGGCATGGTGAGCAAAAAAACTATGGATTTAGGCCCAGATCTCTGTACTGGGGTGAATGTACGTCATTGTTCTGCATTCTGTCCATCAATTGTTGTTTTTGCATTTGTCACGCCGAGTGGGACGGGTATGCCCAGACGTGGGTCACGTGCTCTCCATGCCACTGGAGTCAAGCTATCCTGGCTGATGAGGGCTGAAAGCCTGAAACCGGTCCTAGGATGCTTGTTTCCAGTCCAGGGAGGACCTGGCCTGGCAGTTCGGGCTGGACTGTTCCCATCGGGCGCAGAGTCAAGACTGATTTGCATATTGCTGGGTCCAAACTGAAATGGCATGGTGAGCAAAAAAACTATGGATTTAGGCCCAGATCTCTGTACTGGGGTGAATGTACGTCATTGTTCTGCATTCTGTCCATCAATTGTTGTTTTTGCATTTGTCACCCCGAGTGGGACGGGTATGCCCAGACGTTGGTCACGTGCTCTCCATGCCACTGGAGTCCAGCTATCCTGGCTGATGAGGGCTGAAAGCCTGAAACCGGTCCTAGGAAGCTTGTTTCCAGTCCAGGGAGGACCTGGCCTGGCAGTTCGGGCTGGACTGTTCCCATTGGGCGCAGGGTCAAGACTGATTTGCATATGGCTGGGTCCAAACTGGAATGGCATGGTGAGCAAAAAACGATGGATTTAGGCCCAGATCTCTGTACTGGGGTGAATGTACGACATTGTTCTGCATTCTGTCCATCAATTGTTGTTTTTGCATTAATAATAAAAAAGCAGAATGTCAAAAATCCAATCATTAGCACTGATAATATTGAATTTTATAGACTTTAGTGACAATAGCACCAAGATGCAGAAAATCCCTACTCGCGGTAATCTGGTTGCACTGGACCAGAGGAAAGTCACAACTTCAGGTCGACCATGATGAGGAGTGGGATGGATACAGGTGCCAGGTGAGTCTTGCTGAAAAGTTACCTTCTCAAGCCCTGGCATAAAGAGTACTTTTCATGTTGGAGTAGGCTGCAAGGCGTAGGCTTAAAGCTCAGTTTAAGCATCGCAGACAGTTGTTGCTGTAGCACGAAGAGTTGGTCATCGATAAAGCCTCATGTTGGTTGATCCTTGTGGGTGATCACTGTCGGCCCAAAGTGTAGGTCGAAAGTTGCTGGTCTCGTGGAGGTTTGCTGTTGGCATGTAGAGCAGGCCTCACTGGACCTTCATATTTGCAGTTTTCGCTGGTGGCAAGGTTTTTTCACAAACTGGCCCGTTTGTGGTCGCAAAGAGCCCGAACTTCAGGGGTTTTCACCTTTTTCTAATGGGGGAGTTTTCACTGATGCCAGCCAAGGGTCCAGGATCTCTGGGGCACCTTTTGTCATCAGGACTCACTCCAACAGAGGCCAGCAGCAGGGCTTAGGCAGGTCCAGTTGCAGCTGGTCTGCTGGGCAGTTGCAGCAAGTCATCTGGTAGTTTGGTCTGTCCCTGTAGCTCACACAGGAGGCCAGTTAAATGACCCTTGAAGTTACTCTGGTTACGCTGGGATCAAGGCAAACAGGTCTAAACTTCCTTCTTCAGGCAACAAGACAATCCCTAAAGAAGCAGGGCAGACCTTCTTCTGAATCTTTCACAGGTCCATTAGTGTTCTGATGAATGGTTCTGAAGGTCCTCTTTCAATACCTGATGCCAGCCATTGTGTGGGGGAATTCCCTGACCTACCCAAAAGTGGATCTGGTCAGTTCTTCCCCTGCCCCTGGATCAGGCTCCAAATTGTCTAGGCTGACAAATGGCAGGGCAGGCCTGGTGTCAGGTTCCTTTGTGTGTGCTGTAGGCAAAGCAGCCCTTTGAAGTATAAGCTAGGCTGGCTACAGCCCCTCCCCAGCCATCCTGTCCACACACAAGCCCCCTTTCTCTCACTGTCTGCAAGGAATAACATAAACAGCAGAGTCCTAGGGTACTGGCAGAAGACAGAAGGTGGAAGGCACAGACCCAGGGTACTGCCAGTAGGGCAGAGTTGGTTCTAAAAGTGCCATTTTCAGAATTGTAACTTAAAATCCGACTTCAACATTAAAGAGGATTTAAAATTACAATTCATTTGAGTGTAATCAGCATATCTCCGAATCTAAATTTATCACTTATTAAATGTAATAATTTAACCAACTGTTAGTCAATGGGAGAGATAGGCCTCAAAACAGTGAAAAACAACTTTAGGAGTTTTTGCTGCCAGGACATGTGACATTTTAAGGACACATGTGCTACAATTTATTACGTACACTGCCCAATAAGCCTTTAGGGCCTACCTTTGGGTTGACTTATAAGTATTAAAAAGGAAGGTCTATTCCTTGTAAGAGATTTTTTTGCCAGGTCAAAATGGCAGTTTAAAACCGCACACACAGGCTGCAGTAATAGGCCTGAGACATGTTTCACAGCGCTACTTTAGTGAGCGGCACAATGAGTGTTGCTGCCAACTAGTGGATTTTACTTTACAGGCACTGGATACAGGTTGTACCATTTAATAGGGATGTATAAGTAAATTAATCTGCCGATTAGGTGTATTAAATTTCACCTTGCTTGAAGGAGACAGCACAAGCACTTTAGCACTAGTTAGCAAGGGTAAATTACAGAGTCCTAATACCAACAAAAATAAGTTCAGCAAAAATTAAGGAGTGAAGGAAATAAGGTTTGGGGAATTCCACACCAAGAATGTCAGGTCTAACATTGTACCACTTGCAAAGCTTGCTTGGAAGGCAGAAGATGGCTTATATAACTAGACACATCTGTGCTCATCAATAAAATAATATTAAATAATCGCCTCTATATCTAAGTGATATTGACTTCAATATTAGCTTTACTTTCAGTCAATAGTTTGCAATTTGTCAAAAAGAATGTTCACAAAACACAGTAAATTAAATAGATAAGTCTGCAATAAAAGGGGGTTCATATAATATTAAACCACCCACCTAGTCTTAAGGATATTCCTTATGGAATTAGAACTTGGGAACTCAATGAGACCAATCAGACTATGGGTAATACTAATAATTGTAATATCTACAGCTACAATTTGAAGTAGTGCACCAGGCTGCATTTACAGGAAGAGGGTCTTCCTGGTGTTACTTGTGGCATTGTGATGTTGAAGATGTTGTTTTAAACTAAATAGAAAAATGCTACTTATGTACGCTTTATTGCTTTAGGTGCATCCCTTTAGGTCAGAATGAAAGCAAACCATAAGTAAATGTTAGAAATGGTAATTAATGAGATTAGTTGAGCTGGCAGCTAGCAGACAAAGATATATATTATTTGCACCCTCTCTTGCAGCAAAGAAAGTTTTGAAGTGAAAAGTGTGTTAGGCTGAATTTACATGGAGAAGTTGCTCTTGTTGTTAATTGAGGCATTGATGATGTTGTTGAAGATGATGTTTCTAATCAAATAGAAAAATTCTACTTATGTGATGGTTATTTCTGTAGTTGTATTTATTTTAGTCAGAATGAAAGTAAACCATAGACAGATCTCACAAATGAGAAATAATGAGCTTTGTTGAGCTGGCACCTATATGCGCTTGTTCAAGCAATCAACCCTCTCTCATTCAAAGCCTGCCATTGTCTATGCATAAAGACAAACCCATCATTTATAGACGTTTAGCTAAATAGATTTCTTTCAATTTACGAATGTACAAGATGTCACTGCAAAGTACTCCTGGGTCACTCAGAAGGATTGAATCAGTTGGCAAAGTGCTCTAAAAATGTACATAGCAGCAATAGCTGTCATAATACCTAAATAAAAGAGAACATTTCAATAGCCTGAAGAGAGGGTCATTTCCAATTAAAATTCATTATTCATTCAAGAATGTCTTAATGAAAGATGTCTTTGCAGGACCACATGCAGGGCTTGAAAGGCAATAGCTAACAGCCTAGACACAAGTGCTTATCAGCAAAATATTAATAAATCAGTTCCTTTAAGTCAAAGTAAAGCTGACTCCAATATTCCCATTACTCCCAATGAATAGTTTGAAGCTTTCCAGAAGGGAGGTTCGTATAATATATTTAATATAGAGAATCATTCTTCTGCAAGATACATTGGGTGTATATGATATTAAACTAGCCTTTTAAACTGAAGGATACTTATTATGGAATCAGAACTTGGGAAGACAAGCTTATTATTTGCAATCATTGTAATACCTACAACTTCAATTTGCTGGAGATTTTCAGCAATTGCAAGATAACTTCAAATGACCAAATTGATTAATACCCTATTTTAAATGTATGCCGCAAATGATCCCTTAGACAAATTGTATTACATGTGAGATTGGGCAATCATGTTTGTCAGAGTGAAGGTCAAGAATATAGGGATCTTTACATGTCAAGATGAGAGCTTCTATATAACCCTGTTAAAAAATCTCCCATGGCCTCTTTGTCAGAGGTGTGGGCAAAAGGCACAACTTTTATTGTAGGTTTACTTGGATTGGTGTAGGAAAGTAGGATCTGCTTTTATGGTTACCCACACTTTTAGCCTGGTGCTATACTGTTTCTGACTAGTCTGACTGGAATTCTGCTAATCAGAACCCCAGTCTCCTGACCTGACTCCCCTAAATTGGTTATGGTAAGTACTTAGGTACCTCCCAGATTGGATACTGGTGTGACCTTATCAGTCCCTAGTAAATGGTACTAAGGTACCCAGGGCAAAGGTCTACCAGGGGTCCCCCATTGGCTGAATCATGTATTATGCCACCCATGGGAGACCACTCAAACTGTAAGCACAGGTCTGCCACTGCAGCCTGTGTAAGCTGGTGCTAGCACCACTTATGAAAGATATTGGTTTCCCTATATCTAAAGTCAATGCACTTAAAACCTATAAGTCACCCCTAAAGCAGGCCTGTGAATCCTGAGGGCAGGGTGCTCGGTTCTAAGTGTGAGGGTGCCCCTGCATGAGCAGGACCCCCTACAACCTTCGGAGTCTATTCTCCCGGGTTGTAAGTGCATCAGCCATTATGATATATAGAGTGGCCACGCGTCATTACCCGATGACCATCTCTAAACTCTGTGTAACGAACCCTATCATGTTTGGGTTCAAACATGTTGGAATCATACCCCCACACCTGTCAAGCTCCTCCGGGAGGCCCTCAGTGCTCCCGGTACCAGTCTTCTAAACCCGGACAGCACAACATGTCTGCTGCCTACCAGAGACACAATTGTGCCCTCCTGCTGCTGAGCCAGGCTTGAGCAGGGGAAGGCAGAACAATAGGTATCCTGTCACAGGGAGGTGTGACTACCTCCCAGACAGGGTTTAGGGTATTCGGGCCAGGTGGAAGCGCTTGCCAGTGCCACTCAGTGTGCTTGTAGGGCACATTTGGTGCCCTCCTGGGATAGTCCAGTTCAAACCAGCTCAGGGAGCCGTTGGCTCCCGCTCTGGTGTGAAACTGAACAAAGGACATGGGAGTATGTTAATGTTAATGAGTCTTATAAAGCGCACGAATACCTGCCGTTGTCTTGGAAGAAATACAGGTTTATCTGGGTTAGCCGGTGTTAAAAAGACAGGTTTTCAGCTGTTTCCTAAAATTCAGCAGATCGGGTGCATTTTTGATCGCAGATGGTAGGGCATTTCAGGCTTTTGCCATCTCCAGAAAAAAACTCCTGCCGCCCCAAGTGGACAGTCAGAATCTAGGAACAACGATAAGTTTAGCCGAAGCTGATCACAAGGTTCTAACTGGGTTATACCACTTGAAGCTATGCTGCAAATAGGCCGGGCCTAAGCCATGAAGTGCTTTGTAAGCGATGCAGAGAGCCTTGAAAGCGCATCTAATTGGGAGCCAATGCAAATTCTTAATGGCTAAAGAAACTGAGTGATATTTGGGGAATTTTAGTAGAATCCTGGCTGCTGCGATGCAGATAGCCTTGAAAGCGCATCTCTGTCTGATTGGGAGCCAATGCAAATTCTTAATGGCTAAAGAAACAGAGTGATATTTGGGTAATTTTAGTAGAATCCTGGCTGCTGCATTTTGCAAAATCTGCAGCCTGTCAAGAGTGTACTGGGGGGCTGTGAGAAATAGACCATTGCAGTAGTCTAATTTAAAGGTGACAAGTGATACAATTAGATATTTTTGCAGATGTGACGGAATAAAAGGGAAGATCTTTTTTAACATCCTTAAAGTATAGGATGTTGACGAAGAGAGAGCATTGACATGAATATTGTAGGTCAATTTGTGGTCAATCAAAACTCCCAGATTCCGAGCTATAGTGGTGGGAGAGGGCAGATTGCCCATATCTACTGGCCAACATGAAGGTGTCCAAAAGTGGGTTTGCACTACAAAGAGTATGACTTCAGTTTTATCTGCATTCAACTTAAGACAGTTCCTACTCATCCAAGTGGAGACAGCTTGTATGCAGTCTTGGAATCCGTTGCTGACTCCTTGATCTTTTTTCGCCATGGATACGACTATCTGGGATGTCATCTGCATAAGATGTTAAAGAAAAAACGAAACTATTGAAGAGGGGTGCGATATAAATGTTGAATAAAGTAGGGCTAAGTGAAGAGCCCTGCGGAACTCCACAAGGAAAAGAGAAGGACTGAGATATGTACTCGCCAAGTTTGACGGATTGTTCTCTTTCAATGAGAAAAGATTTTAAAAGGGTCCAAGATGTACCACTAACATTTTCAAAGAAAAAGCAATCAGCCTCAAAAAAGTGTTTACATAGTGCAAAAGTGGTTCAGTATCCTCCCCACTGTCCAACCCCTCCCGTGGGAGGGAACCCTGAATCGTCCCAACCCTCTCACTAGGGTACTTAAGGGCTTACCTGAGGGCAGGTCCCTAGATTCATCATGGGATAAGATTCACTTAAAGACACCACTTCTTTGACTGTCTGGGCACTCTGGACTTTGCTGGACTTCGCTCTGGGCATCAAGGCTGCAACTGGGAAGACTCCTGCTGCTCCTGATTTCACCGCCCTGCTCGTCTGCTGCAACATCCATGATTGTGCTCCATACAGGAACCTTCCAGGGCCTGTGGGCATCCAAGACACCTGAAGGAATCTCCCTTGAAGTGAAGGAGTCACTTCCCTGCATCTGCAGGCACCGCAACTAAGCTGACCGGTCTGCTGATCCTGGGCTCCCACGGACTCTGACAGGCTCAGCAGCACAGGTAGTGGTTCTTCTCATCCATCGAGGCCTGCCCTGCCCTCTCACCAAGTTTGAGGCCTGTATCCCTTGTCGGAACCGCAGGAACCGAACCCCTGTGCACTGCATCAACTTGCTGTTGCAAAGGCTTGTTGGCTTCCTTCCATCAAGATCTTCGGGCTCCAAGTAGCCCCCATATCAGGCATCTCCAGTGACCAAGATATTTGTCCTCACTGCACCATTTGCATCGTGAGCTTGCATCTTTGGTGAGCTGCTCGAGGTCCTCTTGCGACTCCAGTGCCTACGCCCTTTATGTCCTCTTGAGGGTCATCTTTGAATTCTGTGGGTTCCCCTGATTGCTCGGGGCCTGCCCTGACTCCCCTACTTGTAGTGATTCACCTGGACCTTGCTGGTCCCGACACTGCACCTTCTTTGTTTTCCACATTGTTTGCAGTTGCCAAGGCTTGTTGGTGTCCTCGACAAACACCGACCTCTCAACTCTTGACAGCCGATGTGGGACAGCACGTGAATGGCTCCTGGTGTTCCACAGCATCGCCTGGTCCTCACAGCTGCAGCTCCAAAGTCACTGTCATCTCTCCTGCAACGCGCAACATCGTGGGCATTCTTCTTCCGTGCCTCCTGGTCACTCCTGAGTGGCATTGACTCTGTCCCCTCTGCTTGTAGGTACTTCTCAACTTGAATCCACCTTTGGGTTCCACTGCACACTTTCACCTTCTCCAGCAACGGCATCTTCCTGAAGTCCTCCATTGAGTTTGACGGCGGTTTCCGATGCCACTTCACACCTATGCACCCGGTTTCCCTGGTGTAGGTAACCTGGTTCCTAAGGTATCCACGGCTGAGGTGGCTCTCCAACCTTCTGTCTTCCACTGGGTTTTTCAGGGTCCACTGGGAAGGGTCTTTCTTCTTTAAAATTGCAACAGCGACTTACCCAATGGCTTGTATTAAACCCACGGTCGTGTTCCCACTCTGCACACGGCCTCCGTGGGGCTCCTGGTTACTTACCTCGGTGGTTCCTTGGGTCCCCAGTACTTCTACATTTTCTGGGTATAGTCTTGACTCGTGTCGTGGTACCACTATTTTAGTATATGGTTTGTTCTCCCCCTGGTGCCTACTGTGTATTTCATGATACTTACCTGTTTCTATTAAAAAGTATTGTGTGCATTGTGTATATCTCCGGCTAGGAGATATCTGTATGTGTTAGTGAGTGTCTTATAATAAATACATATTTTTATAAATACACTGTGTGGTTCTTTTTCTCTTAATCTATACCTATAAGATTATGTTCTGGTAAAACAAGCTGCTTTACACTCCTTCTGGACTAAGCCTGAAGGCAGCTCTCCACAGCTACCACTTAGAGAGCTTTATAAGTTTGTGTAAGACCACTAAAATCACCATAAGGGTTGTCTGGATTGGTGCAGGGTGCCCACTTACATAAGTGTGCATCATATACCAAGCCAGCTTCTCACAAACCGTGAGTGTAAAATTGAACTGCCCGGACTGTATTGTTTTATATTTTTTGTTCATTCTCATGGTTGGCATTAATGTGATGTATTTAGTTAGAGCTGCTGTGTTTGTAGTTTTAGTTTTGTATCTAATTCCAATTGTTTTGTGTTTTCTTTTTTGTTAAAAAAAAATGTGATGGCGTGTGCATGGACTGGTGTTTGACTGGTGGTGTGCATGGATAGCCGCTTGGCTGGCTGTGCTTGTGGACCGGCGCTTGGCTGGCATTGTGTGTGAGAGGGTGCTTGGCTGGCAGTGTGTGTTAGCCGGTGCTTGGCTGGCGTGTGTGTTTGAGCTGACAATTGGGTGGCGGTGTGTGTGTACTGACTTGCTGCTGGTCATTACACGCAAAAATATCTAGCACAAAATTACTTGGTTTTGCAAGGGGGGCACCTGCTTTTTTGGTCACAGGCTCAGCGCAAATTAGGGGAAACTGACCAAACCCACATATCCCTGAACTCCTCCGGGTGTCTAGTTTTCCGAAATGTCTGGGTTTGGTATGTTTCCCTAGATGGCCGCCGAGCTCGGGGTCAAATACGCAGGTGCCCCCCTTGCAAAACCAGGTAATTTAGTGATAGATAATTTTGATGTCTCCACAATTTGCTTTGGGCCCTTCCCTGTCGCAGGCACTTGACCCACCCACACAATTGAGGTATCGTTTTTATCAGGAGACCTAGGAAAAGGCTGGATAGTAGGAAATTCATGTTGTCCCAGTGATCCCACAACTTTCCCACACATAAATGTCAGGGAAATGTGATTTCTTTAACTAAATTTGAGGTTTGCAGGGGATTCACGGTAGGAAATATTTGGGGGATCCACGCACACCACACCTCCCTGGACTCCCCCCGATGTCTAGTTTTCAGAAATGTCTGGGTTTGGTAGGTTTCCCTAGATGGTTGCCGAACCCGGGACCAAAAATGCAGGTGACCCTCTTGCAAAACAAGGTCGTTTTGTGATCGAAGATTTTGATGTTTCCATGTACGTTTTGGGCCATTTCCTGTTGCGGGCACTAGGCCTACCCACACAAGTGAGGTACCATTTTTATTGGAATACATGGGGAAATGCTGGGTGGGTGGAAGTTTATGGCTTCCTGCAGAATCCAGAAATTACACAAATGTGAAGAAAATTTGTTTTTTAAGCATATTTTCAGGTTTGCAAGGGATTCTGGGTAACATAACCTGGTGAGAGTCACACAAGTCACCCCATCCCAGCTTCCCCTGGGTATATAGTTTTAAAAAATTTACATTTTCGCTAGGTTTCCATCGATGCTGGCTGAGCTACAACCTAAAATCCACAGCTAGGCACATTGTAAAAAAAGGGTCAGTTTTCCGTGGAAAAATGTGGTGTGCTCATGTTGGGTTTTGGGACATTTCCTGTTGCGGCCACTAGCCCTACCCACAAAAGCGAGGTACCATTTGTACTGGTAGTCTTGTGGGAATGCTGGTTGGAAGGAAGTTTGTGGCTCCCTTCAGATTCCAGAGCTTTCCATCACAGAAAACTGAGGAAAATGTGTTTTCTTTTACAAAGTTTGAGGTTTGCAATGGATTCTGGGTAACAAAACCTGGTAAAAGCCACACAAGTTGCCCCATCCTGGATTTCCCTGGGAGTCTAGTTTTAAAAAATGTGGTAAGTTTCCCTAGGTGCCAGCTGAGCTAGGGCCCGAAATCCTACATGTAGGCACATTGTAAAAAAAAGTGTAAGTTTTCAGTGGAAAAATGTGATGTGTCCATGTTGCGTTTTGGGCTGTTTCCTGCAGTGGAAACTAGGCCTAACCACACAAGTAAGGTACCATTTTTATCGGGAGACTTGGGGAAATGCTGGGTGGAAGGAAGTTTGTGGCTCCCCTCAGATCCCAGAGCTTTCCATCACAGAAATGTGAGGAAAAGTTGTTTTTTTAGACAAATTGTGAGGTTTGCAAGGGACTGTGGGTAACAGAACCTGGTGAGAGCCACACAAGTCACCCCATCCTGCATTTCCCTGGGTGCCTCATTTAAAAAAATATACAGGTTTGCTAGGTTTCTCGAGGTGCCGGCTGAGCTAGAGCCCAAAATCTACAGCTAGGCACATTGAAAAAAAGGGGTAGTTTTCTGTGGAAAAATGTGGTGTGTCCACGATGCATTTTGGGACGTTTCCTGTCACGGCCACTAGGCCTACCCGCACAAATTGAGGTACTATTTTTATCAGGAGACTTGTTGAAATGCTGGGTGGAAGGAAGTTTGTGGCTCCCTTCAGATTCCAGAGCTTTCCATCACAGAAATGTGAGGAAAATGTGTTTTTTTAGACAACGTTTTAGGTTTGCAAGGCATTCTGGGTAAGAGAACCTGGTGAAAGCCACACAAGTCACCCCATCCTGGATGCCCCTGGGTGTCTAGTTTTTGAAAATGTACAAGTTTGCTAGGTTTCCCTAGGTACCAGCTGAGCTAGGGCCCAAAATTCACAGCTAGGCACATTGCAAAAAGAGGGTCAGTTTTCAGTGGAAAAATGTGATGTGTCCACGTTGCATTTTGGGCCAATTCCTGTCCCAGGCACCAGGCCTACCCACACAAGTGAGGTACAATTCTTATCAAGAGACTTGGAGGAATGCTGGGTGGGTTGAATTTTGTGGTTTCCCACAGATTACAGAACATCCCATCACAAAAATGTGAGGGAAATGTGTTTTTCTTGACAAATTCTGAGGTTTGCAAGGGATTCTGGGTAACAGAAACTGGAGGGAGCCACACAAGTTGCCCTATCCTTGATTCCCCTGGGTGTCTAGTTTTAAAAAATGTACAGGCTTGCTAGGTTTCCCTAAATGCCGGCTGAGCTAGGGCCCAAAATCCACAGCTACATTGCCAAAATTGTGTCCGTTTTTTGTAGAAAAATGTGATGATCATGTGTCCCTGTTGCATTTTTGGCAGTTACCTGTCGCTGGCACTAGGCCTACCCACGCAAGTGAGGTAAAATTTTATCGGGAGACTTAGGGGAACAGAGAATAGTAGAACAAATGCTATTCCCAATGGTCTTTCTATGCATTTCTGCCTTCCATATGTAAAATAGTGGGGGATATTCTCAAGAACGTGCGATAATCATCACCAAAATAGGTTAACGCAATTTCTCATATCGCCGTCCATCGCGGGAAAATAACTGTGTTAACGTCTCATTCTCAACACGGCGGTAACATGCGATAGTGTCCCAATAACGCGTCAAATGTCTGCGATAAAATCACCGGGACGGCGATAAAAATCTAACGCCTAACGTGAATAAAGTTGCGATGGGCCCAACTGCGATAAAAAATACAGCGATAAGCAGCGCCAGCCCTGCAAGTCCCACAAGTCAGGCGGGAAAAACCACAATAAAAGCGCCAACAAAAAACACAAACAAAACACGAACAACTACAAAGCACCATGGAGGTAGCCGGAGCGAGTACAGAGGACAACCAGAACCCCACAAGCCCCACGGAGGACCAGCCTGGGACCTCGGGGTCAGGGAAGAGCAAGGAGAAGAAGAAGAGGAACCCACCTTTCAGTACGCAGGAAAACCAGATCCTCATTACGGAGGTGATAGAACACCACCACCAACTGTTCATCACCTCCACTGTGTCATTGGCAACTAAAAATACAATATGGCAGTCCATCTTGGCCAAGGTGAATGCAGTGAAGAGAAGGGAAGTGGACGACTGCAAGAAGCGCTGGACTGATGTGAAGCGCAAAACCAAGCTGAAACTCGCAGTCAACCTGAAAGCAGCAATGCAGACTGGAGGTGGGAGTCCAGCGACACACCAGGAGCTGGATGAGATGGAGGAAATGGTGACCCGAGTCATCATTGGGGAGACGGTGGCAGGAGTTGGGGGACCGGACACTGCACAACATGACCTGACCCAACAGCAAAGGATGAGTAACGACCAGGGACTGGGGGGACGGGGGGAGATGGGCACAATGGCACACATGCACAATTAAGTATAGCACATCTGCGGACAAACCATGCCCAAGAGTCACAACTCCGACCAAGAGCCCAAGTTACCCAAGTCTGCAACATCTCAGCACTGTATAAGCACAGAAGTGAAAGGCACACCGCCTGAAAGGGATAAGGGCCAGCAAAATCAGAGCTGAAGGGGCAACACACCCACAATGCAGCACACACACATAAGAATCAGAGCACCTGAACATTGACAAGAATGTGGTACAAACTGCAACACTTTCACAACAGAACAGACCACCGCCACTTGTGTGTAGAAAATGGCCATTCGCATTTGGCATAGCAGGAAACTGTGAGATGACAATGTACAAGTACAACCTCACATCCCTGATGGTGTAGAAATGTCAACTGTCCCGCATCACATAGGCATTTCCTCACAAACAGTCACAATGTACATTGTCAGGCAGTCTGTAAGTAAACTTGTCCAATGCGTCAACATACATGTGAACACAATGTCTTTCTGCGTCTCCCCTTCACATTGCAGAGGGAGAATCAACACCTCCTGCAGAGCAGACCCAACAACTCAGCACTGATGATGAAGAGGACCTCCCCAACATCGACACCGACGCCCTCCAACAGCCCATGGACAGCTTTGGCACCCCACCTCCAGGAGCAGTGCAGCCCAGCTGCATCGAGGAGACCCCACCCCCTGCACAGACCACACAGCAGGAAGCACCCACCACCACCGCTGTCTCCCAGGACCCCCACGACCAACACATGGCATTCCAACGCCGTGTGTTAGGGTGCCAGTAGAAGATGGCTGATCAGCTGCGGGTGGGGTTCGACCTCTTGGCAGCCAAACTAGATGCCATACGTGGGTGTCTACGTCCCATCAGGGACCACTTACAGTCCCTAACGGACACCCACTGTCCACTCCATGCTCTCCAACAATCCATGGCTGACATCGCCGGAGTCATGACTCTCAGCCAAGAACAACTGTATAGTCAGAGTGACTCCAGCGATGTCAGCCGGGAGTTGGGACACATGCGGAGGATCATGTTGAACATGGAGCGGATGCAGGCAGAAAGAATGTTTGCCACGGCTGCACACAGCGAGATGTAGCTGTGATCTTCCATGCCCTGCAGATCCTCGTCATGGCATTGCCGCCACAAGGCCTGGCGCGGATGAATGCTGCTGCTACTACTCCATCCACATCTCCGCCCCCTGAAGTGTCAGTGCCACACAGTGCGGCAGACATTCCACCTCCGGCCCCTGATGTGTCAGTGCCACACAGTGATGCAGACTAAACACCACCACCCACATGTGAGGCACCTGACACATCAGAGGACGAAGATGATGATGAATCTGGCTTTGTGGTAAGAATGAAGTGGTAGCATTCATCTCCGCCATATGGCCTGTTTCAGCTTGGTTCTGCCCTCTGCATCATGCCCTAGAATAACACCTTCCACTGTCCCCCGATACACTCAGCGACACTCACCTTGGACCTCGACATGGACTGGCATATTTTGATTGATTACCAATGACACAGCAATCACACTGCAGACTGAAGTCTCCCTCTTCCGATGAACTTGTCAATCCCTAAAGGACTCTGGCTGGCCCTCCACGGGGCAACAATGTAAAGTGGGGTTTAAATGGCCCTGTACTGCTCCAGCTTCAACACTCCACTGAATGCGAATAAAACATTCTAATTCACACAGATGTGTCGTGGCCATGAGCAATCAAGTATGAAAGTATGGATGAATGTAGGGACAGTGATTCCACAAAAAGGTACTCCTTGGGTAATGCTATCAATGCGCATGCATGGCCGTGACACAGATAGGCAGTGCGACACACATTGTCATTCAAATCAACACTCATCACAGTTGAATCCAAGTGAAGGTGCGTAGACTTTATTAGCATATGCGTGTCAGTACGGGCAAGATAAGTGCCACAACATGCAGACCAATGCAGCAGTATGTCAGGATGAGGAACGTTGCCAAGCGCCGCTGTCCACTCCGGGGGAGTGCCTCACCTTTCACAGGTGTGTGTTAACCCGCGTTGTTGTCCGCTCATGTATTCGGAGTCCAGGCGAATGCAGCCATGTCCACTGTTGTCGTGGGACATGTGACCAGATCTCTAAGATGCAACAAGGTGTTGGGACATGTGCAATGGGTTCCAATCTGTTGTGGCTGCAGGTACGTAGTTACTCGTCCATGAAAGCGATTGCAGCTTCGTAGGCTATCATTTCCAACATGAGCTCGTTGTCAACTTCATCAAACTGGACGGCGAGGCAATCCATTAGCAGGTCCGGACAGATGTGCTGCGTCCACCCCCTTTCACCAATTAGCACTACAGCCCAATAGGGGAGCGGTTCAATGTGGTCACTGCACACGA
Source organism: Calotriton arnoldi (assembly GCA_963921515.1). NCBI lineage: Eukaryota > Metazoa > Chordata > Amphibia > Caudata > Salamandridae > Calotriton > Calotriton arnoldi. The sequence goes on from CAWUFW010009124.1 coordinate 794,527, forward strand.
GGAGTTGTGCAATCTCCATGGTCCAGCTGCCAGCATGTATGTCAAGTATCAAGGCATCCCATAAACGAGTATCATGGTGACACTCCTGGTCGTGGGCCAACAGGGGGCGCACACACATGTCAAAATCCAGTTCAGCCACCGTCATGTTGGATAGGCAGACATCCATGGACAACTCGAATATGCACGATCGACAATGCAACACAGGCTGAACACAGGTGACGTTGGCAAGGCGGAAGCTTAGCCGGTAACTGATCCGCAGCACTGCCAATGGCAGTGCCCCCAGTAAACGCAGCATACGTGCACGGTACAGTTCCACCTGACAGGGGTTGTGCATGTGTCCAGGATGTTCTACCATTGCGTTAGTGGCTCTGGTTGAAGCGGCACTGTTCTGACCTGCGCCAGTTCTGTGGATGAAATGCACAGCTCGGATCAATGAGTTGTTTTAGTGTGCAACGGTTGTACGCCTGGGATGGTGTGGGAGTAAGTGTGAAGGCCATTCCATGCAAGATAACTTCGAGCAAGGACTTCTGTGTGTGGGGTGTGTATACGTTGGTCTTTCGTCAGGCTGTGCGTAGTGTGGGAGTCGTCATCAGCTGCTATATTATCTGTCAGGGGGTGCTGGGCACATGCAATTCCGAGGTCAGAGGTGCAGATGTGCTTCCGCCTGATAGTTCAGACAAAGGAGCTTTCATCCCTAATGTTAGTTTCTCATCTGCTTGCATTCAGGAAATGTGAAGTGGCTTGTTGGGGTGGGGTGGGATGTGTGCGACTTTGGGATTCATGTTTGACATGTCTTGCATGTGGCAAATGAGCGGCATCACTGTGTGTTACGTTGCCTCACAGCTTCTCCTCCCTCCCCCGAGCCTATTTACTTGGTGTGCGCTGCGCGGTTGCATCACTTGCACTCCTACGGCACACCATTGTCATGCCTGTCTGCGCATGTCCACAAGCCTGACAACGACACTGTGATGTTGGCCGTTGAAGGTGGGCGGCCACGTGAGTGTAGGCCTGTGGGAAGGATAGGGCGGGCACAGATGTAGAGTTCATGCCTGGCTGAACTCGCGCTGCGATTAAGGCTAGGCATTTGGCTCATGCTGCGGCAATACAGATACACACAACACTTGGCATGTATGAGCCAAGACCCCCAGCGGTCTTGCGCTCCTTCATTTCTCCGTTCATGCGAGCCCGCCCTCCGGGTGCATGCTACATTGCAACATTGTCGATTGCGGGCTGGGTGGTGCCAACACTACAACAGTGACACACTCATTAGTTACTTCCTTGATCAGGCCAGAACTGAACCACGCCCAGAGCCCTGGGCAAATCCTTCACACCCCTACGCTGGCCTGGCGTACGCCGGCCCAGCCCACTCTGCTTACGCTTACAGGGGGGACGACAAAGCTACGTGTCCAAGGTCTTACCCACTGCCTGAGGTGACATGGTTGCGTCCGCTGTCCACAGCACAATGTAATGTGGTAGGGCCCGGGGCCATCATGCATACATAATGACCACACAGACACACTTAGATAGATAGTGGAACTGGCTACGGGCACGTGCGCCCAGCCCCTTTTTATTACCAGGGTCACATGTCCAGTGACGCCTGTGCTGGATGGGTGTGGGGTGAGTGTAAGCTAGCCCTCAGGGAGTGGTTGGTGCTGGCAACATCATCGGATCACACACACAGATTCAATCATAAAGGGTCCATGACTTGCAGTGCACTGAGGTAGGGGCACCAGATCTGAAATCACACACACAAGATTCAATTATAAAGGGTCCATGACTTGTGGTGCACTGAGTTAGTGGCACCGGATGCACGGCGGCCGGCACGGGCCTACCGCCACGTGGCGATGACTTGAGCTGCACTGAGGTAGGGGCACCAGAGCTGAGCGTGCTCATGTGAAGAAATTGTTAATGAGTTGGTCCCTTCGGGATATTCCTGCTGCAGCTGCAGTGGGTGTGGTACACCTGCCTCATCTTCATCATCATCGTCCCAGGTCTTCCCCACTGCCTGAGGTGACATTGTTGCGTCCGCTGTCCACAGCACAAAACTCAATCATGAAGGGTCCATGAGTTGTGGTGCACTGAGTTAGTGGCACCTGAAGCGCTCAGCGGGTGTGCAGCCTGCGATGATGCGTCGTCCGGGCGGGCCCCACTGGAAGCAATGTCTGTTGCCTACTGGACTCCACCATAAATAAATCAAGACTTAATTTGAATGGAGACCTGCTGACCGCAGTGTTGCACACTGCACGTCAGCACACACATGACTCCGCGGAGCTGTGCCGCTGGGTGCGCTGGGGGCCTGTGTCACGGAAGCCGGCGATCGGCTGAGGAGGCTGGAGGTCACGGCGGCGGACTCGTGGCAGGGTGAGGGGTGCCGCCCTGGCAGACGCATTGGCCATCCGGGAAGTAAACCACGCCCAGAGCCCCGGCCTATTTATTCACACTCCTATGCTGGACTGGCGTACACCGGACAAGCCCACTCCGCTTACGCTTACAGGGGGGGACGACACAGCTAAATGACCGAGGTCTTCCCCACTGCCTGAGGTGACATGGTTGCGTCCGCTGTCCACAACACTACAAACACCAGCAGTATATGTCCACATGGACATGTCTGTGCTCTGCATACTGAAGTCTGTCCAGCACATCACCGCCACAATTGGCATTGGGTACATTCTTATTCATGGGTGACTTGCCTCCTTCACACATACTTGGTTCCCACCTCTCCCCACATTCTGCAATTGTGTGGCTGAGGGGCCATGCCGTTTTCAGAAGGTCAGCTTTCTTGTTCTGCGCTGCCTCAGTGGTAGTCCGGGGTGGGGGTGGGAGGGGCCTGGGGATGGTGGCGGTGGGTGTTGTGGACCTCTTGGGTCTCCGAGCTGCATGGTCAGTAGCTCCATGACATATGTTGGTCTTCAGATGTGGCTCTGGGCTGGGCTCCCTTTCATGATTCAGGTTGTCGTCCTGCTTTACACCAGTAAAAGGCAGGTGTTAAATCCCTGCTGCTAATGCGCCTTATCGCCTGTTTTTGGATAGCATCGCAGATCTGGCTGGTCGTTGAGAATATCGCGAAGTGGTGTTTTCGTGTGTTTTTGCACGGGAACGCCTACTCTGCATATCATTAGTGTTAGTTGTCGCTCTCATCCGTGGCGATCTTTTTTGCGCCAGCTATCGCTGGAAAACTGGCGATATCGGCAGTTTGCACCAGGTTGAGAATGGGGCGATAAATCTATCGCCACTTTTGCGGCGCTAAAGTGCCGATAAATCGGCGATGAGTCCTTGAGAATATGCCCCAATGTGTAAAAAAGAAGTTGCTGTGAAAAATACTCTCTAATTCACATGCCATTATGAATACCCACATATTCAGAGATGTGCAAATAACCACTGCTTCTAAACTCTGTATCTTGTTCCCATTTTAAAAATACAAAGGTTTCCTTGATAACTATTTTTCACTCTTTATATTTTACCAAATGAATTGCAAATGAAAAACCATTGGAAGGCACAGATCAGTTATTAGCTCTGGGTACCTTGGGTTCTTGGTGAACCTACAAGCCCTATATATCCCCTCAACTAGAAGGGTCCAGCAGACGTAACAGTATATTGCTTTCTGAAATCTGGCAAAGTTAGAAGAAGTTAAGGCACAAATGTTTTTTTTTCAACTTAATTTAAAAATTGTTTTATTTCACTGTTACTTTCTTTGAGAAAACCTTTAAAGGTCTACACAGATGACCCCTTGCTGAATTCAACATTTTGCCTACCTTTCATAAATGTTTAGCTTTCGGGGATCCATTATTGGTTTCACAACCATTTCTACCACTAACTGAAAGGAAGGTGAAAGCAAAAAAAGTAGGTAAAATAGGCTATGTCCCAGTAAAATGCCAAAACTGTGTAGGAAATTTAGGTTTTCTGACAAAAGTCTGCCTGTCCTAAAAGCTGGGAAGATGGTTATTTTAGCACCACAAACCCTTTGTTGATACCATTTGCAGGGAAAAAACAACAACACTTAGCTGTATTTTGGCTGATTTATCAGTCCCCTCAAGGGGAATCTCCAAACCCTGGGTTCCTTTAAAATCCTCAGGATGCTGGAAAAAAGGACATCAATTTGGCTTGGATACCTTATGTAGACAAAATGTTATGAGGGCCTAAGTGTGAACTACCCGAAGTAGCCAAAAAAGGCTTAGCACGGGGAAGAGGGGCCTAGCAGCGAATGGTTAAATAGGGGGCTAAATTTCCAAAGGCAATGGATACACTCAGCCACGAAACTGCTGCTACTTTTGGCAGAGATAAAAATATTTATTGAATTGCCATCCATAACAATCCTATATTCCAGCACCGTTCTGTTAGTCCTGAATGTGAGGGAAATGCGTTACTTTGCATTCATAAGATAATATGAGAACCAACGGCAAGGGAAAGATGTGTTCCTGCTATATCACATCCAAATTACATTTACCTCACTGCATGTGCCTTACACTGTGTTGCAGTGAAGCACAGAAGTGCTAGAGTTTGACGATAATATTCCTACACTCAGAGAGCAACAGAGCAATAAGACTCTTTTCTAGCTCTTGATACTGGGAATGGCAGCACACCCTTCTTCAGCCCTTCCTTGCTGCAAAGAATGATGGGAAGAAAAAAGTGTGCAAACTACATTTACCTGGAGGGGCTGTTCTTGGTGTCACATGTGGCATTTGTGATGTTGAAGATGTGGTTTCTACCAAAATAGAAAAATGCTTCTTATTTAAGATTCATTACTTTAGGTGCATCTCTTTAGATGAGAAGGAAAGTAGCAAACCATAAACAGAAGTTGTAAATTGCAAATAATTAGCTTAGATGAGCTTGCAGATAACAGAGACAGATATATATTACTTGGAACATCTTTTGCAGCAAACAAAGGTTTGAAGAGTGTCAGGCTGCATTTACCTGGAGAAGTTATTCCTCTTGTTGCTTGTGGCGTTTGTGATGTTGTTGAAGATGTTGTTTCTAATCAAATAGGAAAATGTTACTTAGGTAAGGATTACTTCAGTAGTTGCATTTTTAAAGTCAGAAGGAAAGTAACCCATAAACAGATCTCACAAATGGGAGATATTATGCTTTGTTGAGCTGCCATCTATCTATGCTTGTTCAAGCAATCATCCCTCACTCATTCAAAGTGTGCAATGATATATGCATAAAGACAAACACATCATTATAGACGTTTAGCTGAATGGATGTCTTTCAATTTACAAATCTACTAGATGTCAGTGGAAAGTATTCCTGGGTTGCTGAATAGGATTTGATAAAATGGCAAAGTGCTATAAAACTGCACATAGCAGCAGGAGCAGTTATAAATAGCTTAATAAAAGAAAATCTTTGGCTAACAGGTAAAGAGAGTCATTTTTAATTAAAATTCATTATTCATTCAAAAATGTCCTAATGAAAGATGTCTTTGCAGGACCACATGCACAGCTTGTAAGGCAATTGCTAACAACCTAGCCACATGCTTATCAACAAAATATTATTAAATCATATCCTTTAACTCAAAGGTAAACTGACTCCAATATAACCATTACTCCGAATAAATATATTGAAGTTTGCCTGATGGGAGGCTCATATAATATAATCAATATAGAGATTCATTCTTCTGCAATAAAAACTGGTTACGTATGATACTAGACCACCCTATTAAAATGAAGGATATTTATTATGGAATTAGAACTTTGGAAGACAAACTTACTATGGAGAATAACTGTAATACCTACAACTACAATTTTTGGATATGTTCGGCAATGGCAAGATAACTTAAATTAACCTAATGAATTTGTACCACATTTTAAAGTCTGTCTCAAATGATTACTCTTACTCAGATGCATTTTATTATATGTGGGATTGGGCAATCAAGTTTGTCAGACTTTTGCCAAGAATATAGGGTTCTTACGTGACAAGATGGGAGCTTCAATATAACCCTTTTAAACCATCTCCCATGACCTCTTTGCCAGAGGTGAGGGCAAAAGGCTCAATTTTCATTGCAGGTTTACCTGTAATGGTTATTTCTCTTGTTTCTGGTGTGGGTGGTTTAGTTTGGGTTGTTGTTACTAAAAAGATAGAGAAGATTTAAATAAAAATATATATTTATCAGTAAGCTGGATTTCTAAAGACCGTTTAAAAACCACAGACTAAAAGTCGCTGCTCATAGTGTACAATACAATATTTTTGTAAAGTCATCCAAAACCGATCAATATCTCAGCACCACTGATTATGTGAAGGATAGGATGCCAACTGCTACTTACTGGGAGCCTGATTGGTAAAGGTATTTTCCTCTCTTGCTCCTTCTAATAGTTTACCAGTTTCAGTATTCATAAAGTACATGGGTAAACTTACAAAAATAAAAGTGCAATTTAAATGTCTACAACCACAGAGTAATTCAGTTGGGTCAGTCTTGTGCAGAAGGCTGAGATGTTTACCTAAGACCCTCCCTGGCCCTCAAGAAACCCCTCTTAGTCTGCCCTAATTACAGCAACTCTTTTAGTAAGTCTCCCCCTTGACAACCCGTTCCCCTGTGTCCCTTCAACATTTCCTACTAAAATCTATGCTTATCTAGATGGAGTCTCTGCAGTTGGCGAGGAAAACTCTGCATATAAGAAGAAGCAAAGCTTAAATTTCGTAGTAAAGTTTGTAGTACGTTTTGCAGTACTACAACAAGTACCACAATGTGCAGTTTGTGAGTCTGGTCCATAATGTTTATAAAAAAAGATAACATCTGCAAAGTAAAGCTTTCACCTTGCTATATGTGCACTATGTTTCATATGACCTTCTGTGTGTGCACTGCACTGCACTTACTTGAAGTGTCATGCTCATAGTGAAGCAATGTAAATGAAATAGATGAAGGCTGCAGGATAGGCTTAGGATAGTATCCAAGACCATTCTGGGCAGGTGTGTTGCCCGTGTGACTGAAAAGTATGGTAGAGATTTTCAGTGTCTGCAAGGGACCTGAATGCTTCATATGTTTTTGGTACTTTTTGCACCTTGTTAGCATTTGGGAATTTAGAAAAATTGACTTATTGCGGCATTGAGTGTAATCACTGGATTGGGTCCAATAACAGGACTTGACATATATTTGCAGTTATTTAAGACCTGGTGAGTCCCTTATGCTTCACTTTCCTTTAACTCAGCTGACCTTAGCAGTGTTGAAGTTAAAATCTTCAGCAGGTGTTTACCCATAGTTGCTATTCCAGATATTCCATACGTTTTGTTGATGATATAGTTGTCGGTGTTCTTTTGAAAAAGGGACTGTTATAGTAATAACCATTTAATTAGCGGGCTATATTTCCGAAGGCAATGGATAAACTCAGCCAGGATATTGCAGCTAGCTTTGACAGAGATAAAAACATTCATTGAATTGATATCCATAACAATCCCATATTCCAGCACAGTTCTGTTAGTCCTGGCTATAAGGGAAATGCTATTTACTGTGTCTTTATAAGATAATACGAGAAACAATGGCAAGGGAAAGGTTTGCTCCTGCTATATCTGCTCCAAATTGTATTTAAATTATTGTGTGTGCCTTATACTGCATTACAGTGAAGCACAGAAGTGCTAGAGTTTGACGGTAATATACCTACATTCAGAGAGCAACAGAGAAATAAGATTCTCTTGTAGCTCTTCATATTGGAAATGACAGCATACCCTTCTTCAACCCTCCCTTACTGCAAAAAATGATGGAAAGACAAAAGTGTTGAAACTACATTTACCTGGAGGATCTGTTCCTGGTGTCACGTGTGGCGTTTGTGATGTTGAAGATGTAGTTTCTAACAAAATTGACAAATGCTTCTTATTTAAGCTTTATTTCTACAGGTGCATCTCTTTAGGTCAGAAGGAAAGCAGCAAACCATAAACAGAAGTTGCAAATTGGAACTATTTAGCATAGATGAACACAGATGATCAGAGAGAAAGATATCGATTACTTGGACACTATTTTGCAGAAAAGAAAGGTGTGAAGAAATAAGTGTATCAGGCTGCATTTACCTGGAGAAGTTATTCCTCTTGTTGCTTGTGGCATTTGTGATGTTGTTAAAGATGTTGTTTCTAATCAAATAGGAAAATGTTATTTAGGTAAGAATTACTTCAGCAGTTGCATTTTTAAAGTCAGAAGGAAAGTAACCAATAAACAGATCTCACAAATGGGAGATATTATGATTTGTTGAGCTGGCATCTATATATGCTGGGAAGCAGCGTTTACATCGCATGCGGTACAACGCATGCAATTACAACGCGGTCGTTACAACGACGGCGTTGTTACTATGCTAACCATTACAACGCAAGTCGTTTCTACGACTTGCTGTAGGGGGCGCTCTAAACTATGGAATAGTATAATTTACTATTCCAACACCTTCCCTACTGTTGCGCACCCTGGAGTTGGAATAGTAAATTATACTATTCCTAAGTCCAGCGCGCCCCCTACAGCAAGTCGTAGAAATGACTTGCGATGTAATAGTATGCGTTGTAACAACGCGGTTGTTGTAACGACTGCATTGTAATCGCATGCGTTGTACCGCATGCGATGTCACATCGCATATTCATATATGCTTGTTCAAGCAACCATCCCTCACTCATTAAAAGTTTGCAATGATATATGCATAAAGACAAACAAATCATTATAGACCTTTAGCTGAAAGGATGTCTTTCAATTTACAAATTTACTAGATGTCATTGAAAAGTATTCCTGGATTGCTGAATAGGATTTGATCATCTTGCAAAGTGCTATAAACTGCACATAGCAGCAGTAGCAGTTATATATAGCTTAATAAAAGAAAACCTTTGGATAACATGAAAAGAGTGTCATTTTCAATTAAAATTCATTATTCATTCAAGAATGTCCTAATGAAAGATGACTTTGCAGTACCACATGCACAGCTTGTGAGGCATTTGCTAACAACCTAGACACATGCTTATCAACAAAATATTATTAAATCATATCCTTTAACTCAAAGTTAGACTGACTCCAATATTCCCATTACTCCTAATAATTAGATTGAAGTTTGCCGGACAGGAGGCTCATATAATATAATCAATATAGAGATTCATTCTCCTGCAATAGAAACTGGTTACATATGATACTAGACCACCCTATTAAAATGAAGGATATTTATTATGGAATTAGAACTTTGGAAGACAAACTTCTTATGGAGAATAACTGTAATACCTACAACTATAATTTTTGGATATGTTCGGCAATGGCAAGATATCTTAAATCAGCCTAATGAATTTGTACCATATTTTAAATGACTGTCTCAAATGATTACTCTTACTCAGATACATTTTATTATATGTGGGATTGGGCACACAAGTTTTTTAGACTTTAGCAAAGAATATAGGGTCTTTACGTGACAAGATGAGCACTTCAATATAAACCTTTTAAACCATCTCCCATGACCTCTTTGTCAGAGGTGAGGGCAAAAGGCTCAATTTTCATTGCAGTTTTACCTGTAATGGTTATTGCTCTTGTTTCTGGTGTTGGTGGTTTAGTTTGGGGTGTTGTTTCTAAAAAGATAGAGAAGATTTAATTAAACATATATATTTATTAGTAAGCTGGATTTCTAAAGACCGTTTACAAACACAGACTCAAGTGTTAAATGGTAAAAATGTATCCCGTTAACTTAGCCTCTGCTCTCAGCCATTTTGTCTGTGAACATCCATTTTGTGTTTCTGTGGGGGGCTTTGTAAGGTCAGGGAGTTACGCGTTCTCTGAAAGCTGGTTGTGCTGATAATACTTGCGTGCCACGATAAGGGCTTGGCCCTGTTGAACCGCCCCGAGCACGCAGATGTTCCTATCTACAAACCCACCAACGCCTGTAACACCCCCTATCTATCTATGAAAATGACGTGGGTGGGGGCTTATCAGAAGTTAGCAGTTTGCATTTGGGCATGACAGAGGAGTTTTTAGTGGGTGTCATGCTGTACCAAAACTGTATAAAAGATGTGTTTGAAACCATGCTTAAGTAGTTCCCTCTCAAGCACTTGCAGTGTCTGTAAGACGGAGCCCCGCTCATGAGTGCAATAAACTTGTGTTTTGTTTCCACTCCAGTGTTGATCCTCATTTGTGAACCCGTAGACAAAGGGTGTCCCTGCACCAGTGAGACAGATAAAATTCTCACTTCTACAATTGGCGCTGGCAATGTGGGGCCCCATTGAAGACCGCGGCTGGACCAGAAGGAGGTCGTTTCAACAGGACAGAAACACCGAGGGGCGCCCCGCAAAAGGAGACTTGTTCTGGCGGCCGAGGTGATTTTCAGCTAATTGACCTGACCTTTGTGGCGGCTGTGGGTCTCAACTGGGGCTCTTCGGTTGGCATTTGATGGTGATCTATTGAGCTGAGGATCGGCAGGTGGGAGTTGAAGAATTGCGATCAGGTAGGATCGAAATGGTTGTCTTTTTGGTTTTGTCTTTATAAAACATTTGCAAATGTTTTAGGCAGGTAATGTGAGAAATTTTTCTCATTTTTTAGCTTTGGTATAAGAGTCTCTTAGCAACATTGTTAAGAAGAGATTGGTAAACATGCCTGTTTTTAGCACACTTCGTGCATTGTGTTGTTGTTGTGACAAGAATAGAATATTGGAAGAAAGACAGCCAGCACCTATAGAGGGTACTCCTAATTATGAAATGTACATTAAATACGGTATTTCTTCCATACTGTTTAGCACATTGTGGAATAAATATACGAAGGCAGATACCAATTTACAGTGGCCACTTAACGGTACCTTTGACCTAAATAAATTACAATATGTAGAAGAACAGCTCTTTAAGAGAAAGAGTAGACAGAGTATGTTTGACGCCTTAGGATTATGGAGAAAACAAATTAAACAGAAGCAGATTAAGGAGGAAAAGGATAGGAAGAAATCTGAAGAAAAGACAACTTTACAGAAAATAAGAGAGTTGAAATTAAAAGAACAAGAAGAGAGTATAGAAAGTGAAGAGAGACGATTTAAACTTCAAATGCAAAAGGTATATGTGGCAAGAGATGGGAAGGTTAATCAGGGTTTAGATGATGAAGATTCAGAACTTGAAGAATTACTCTGTCGACCATCCCCGCCTCCTTATGCGCCAAATCCCAATAGGAATAATGCGGCCCCAACTGCACCTTTCCTGCCACCTCAAGTACCACAAATGTATCCCCCATTACCTACTACTTCTGCCGTGACCCCGTACTCGACAGAAAGGTTACTACCCCCATACTTACCCCTAAAACTCATAGACGATGTCATAGATCCGCCCTTACAGAAAATGACAAATTAATATTAATGACTCAGGCCCATGATTGGGTTCGAGACGACGATACACGTTTGGATGAGGTTCTCACGTCCTTGACACAACACCTACAAATGACTCAGCAATATATTGTAGGGGAAATGGCCAATGCGATAATAGAGGACTGGAGGACTAATATTAATGAGGAGGCCCCTAGGGTTTTAAGTAGAATATGGAAGAGGTCAAATGAAGGTATGTTGACTGCTGTTCCCTTAAAACAAGCGGTGGAGGATATTTGTGCTCATAAAAGGAAGCTTAAGAGACTTATGTCAGCTTCAACGAAAGACTTCCCTATGCGGGAAGCGGCTCCTGTGTTTCAGCCAGCCAGAGGGGATGGTCAGGGTGCTAATGCAGCCCGGTTTCAGTTCCAATGGATCTATTAACCTTGGAAACGATCGGACATATTAGCCCTTAAAGCTTCTTTGCCTGATCCTAGAAAGAATCCTAGTGCATTTTATGAAGAAATGAGTGCTGCATTGACTTCTTGTGTCATGACCCTGGCAGACATTGACATGTTTTTCGGACTCACATTGCCCCCTGACCTCTGGCGTATGGTGCGTAGACAGGACCATGCAGATTTTGGAGGTACCTGGGCACAGCTAGAAGCAGCTGATATTGATAGGAAGCCAGGGGAGAAACCACCACAGATTATATTAGATTTACCGGATCACATAATTACCTATATGACGACGGTAGTGACCCCAAAGAAAATATCATGGGCGAAATTAGCAGCTTGTAAACAGAGGAAAGATGAGTCAGTCCCTGATTTCTTCACCAGGTTTGAGGGGACCTTTCACGATTATAGTGGGCAAGACACAACTTCGGACACAGGCAAACATCTATTTGTAGATAAATTTGTAGCCAACTTGTTACCTGATATTTCGCAAAAACTACGAGTGGCTGAGAGTACATGGGCCACTTCCACTCCACCTAAAATTCTGGATATGGCCCAATATTATGAGAATCAAATTAGTGACGAACGAGACAAGAAATAAGGTAAAAATAAGGAACTAAAAACTAAAATATTGTTTCAGCAGGCCGATGGATTACAGAGAGGTAGGGGTCGAGGGGTTTTCAAGGCTGACCTCCCGAGAAGGTTTATGCAAGATCCCCTGATGTCTGACCCATTAGGGCCAAACCAATGTGCATACTGTAAAAAAGAAGGACATTGGCGATCTGAATGCCCAGTACTTCGCCAACAAGGTAGAGGAATGCGTAGGTGAATGACAAGGGGTCCCCTACAACGACCTTTTGTTAGTGACAGACGGAATCACTTTGATAACTGCCCTGGAAAAAACTTATTATGCAGATGACTTTAACGCATCAGACGCCACGGGCATGTATTTCAACTAGGACAGCGTAGGACGAGAGGAGGGATCAGTTTCTATACCGGTAGATCAGACAGGCCCATATGTCACTGCTGAAATATTGGGGACCCTGCAGCAATTTCTGGTAGATACTGGGGCGACGCGAAGTGCAATTTCCCAAAAACTGATCCCTAGGACTCCCTCGTCTGGCTATAACAATCTATCTGTAGGCTTCGCTGGAAAGCCAATTCTTAGTCCCATGTCTGAGCCCCTGGATTTTACTATTGGTCCGTTCACCACCAACACGCCATTCCTTCTTGCACCAAATTGCCCCGACAATCTACTGGGATTAGACTTACTCAAACATTTTCATACACGTATTTATTGTTCACCGGATGGTGTATACATTACGTTTGGTAAGCCTAGTCATGATAAGCAGTATGTTATTAATGAATTGCCACATGAATTGTCCACTGTACCGCCTTCTGTGTGGGCAGAGGGTGATACTGATGTTGGATTATTACCATTGAACGGGTACACATAGAGGTTAAACAGAATGCCTCGAATTCCACAGTATAAGATATCGCAGGAAGGCGAAGGTGCATTAGTTCAAATAATAGAAGACCTCATTGAAAAAGGGGTGGTGGAAGAAACTGATATAAATATCTGTAACAGCCATATTTTACCGGTTTTAAAGCGTTCCACCTCTGATGATATGAAAGAAAAAGTCTATAGATTTGTCATTGATCTGCGTGAAATTAATAAAATAGTGGTGCCACAGTTTCCTGTAGTCCCAGACATTACTACTCTATTGACAATGATCCCGCCAACAGCTTGTGTTTTTTCTGTCATTGACCTTAAGAACGCATTCTTTTCTATTCCTATTGCACCTTCTAGCAGGTATTTATTTGGATTCTCCATTAAAGGACGATCCTTTCAATTCTGTCGTGCTCCTCAAGGGTATACAGAAAGCCCGAGCATTTATAGCCAAGCTCTTAAACGCCAACTTGATACCTTACAGTTACCCCCAGGCACCTCTCTGTTACAATATATTGATGATCTGCTGATAGCAGCCGATAACACAGAACTTTGTATTGAGGCTACATTGATGTTATTGAATCACCTTGCTAAATTGGGCCACAAAGTGTCAAAGAATAAGTTACAGTTTTGTCGACCAGAGGTTACCTATTTAGGTCACCTCTTGTCGAAGGAGGGAAGAACGTTGACTAAAGACAGAATCAAGGCTATCATACACACACCTATTCCTCAAACACAAAAGGAAGTTAGGGCATTGATTGGTATAACATCCTATTGTCGCCATTGGATCCCAACTTTTTCCCTCATTATCAAACCTCTCCTTGCCCTTACGACTAAGAATACCCCATCCCCTTTGCCTTGGTCTTCAGAGTGTCAAAGTGCATACCAACAACTTCGAGCAGCACTATGTTTTGCCCCTGTATTAGGAACACCCGATTACACAAAACCATTCTCTCTCTATGTACACGAACGAAAAGGTTGCACATTGTCTGTCCTAACACAGCCACACGGAGACAAACAACGCCCATGCGCATACTTTTCTGCAGTTCTGGATCCAGTGGCCAGGGCACTCCCTGGTTGCCTGAAGGCTGTGGCAGCAACTGCCATTTCAATCAGACAATCAGCGGGACTTGTACTGGACCACAAATTGACGGTTTTGGTTCCTCACTCGGTTGATGTATTATTGAATCAGACTAAGACACAACACTTGACGAGCGCTCGTCTTACTGGGTACGAACTCACTTTGCTAGCGCCACACATCACACTTAAACGCTTTTTGACCTTGAATCCAGCTACGTTGTTGCCATTACCCTCCGAACAACCTAGTGACATACATGACTGCATTTTTACTACTGAAGAACAAACAAAGAGTTGAGTAGACCTTACTGATATTCCCCTGCTTGACGCTCAGGGTGACTTGTATGTAGATGGATCTTGTCTTAAGCTACCCAATGGCACCACTACTGCAGCTTACGCTATCACTACACTGCAAACAATTGTGGAGACAGCTTGAATCCCCTATAAATCCGCACAAGCAGCTGAACTTATTGCACTCTTGAGGGCTTGCGAGCTTAGCCAAGGACTGTCTGTGAATATCTATACAGACAGTCAATATGCTTTTGGAGTTGCACATAACTTCGGACGCTTATGGCAGGAAAGGGGTTTTTTGACATTGCATGGCTTGAAAATACAGCACGGGGAATTAGTTCAAAACTTGTTGACTGCACTAACATTACCAAAGCGGGTGCCTATCGTTAAGTGTAGTGCACACCAGAAAATAGTAGATGATGTGGGCCGAGGTAATGCTTTTGCAGACAGCACGGCAAAAGAAACAGCACGTAGCCAACAGGAAAAAATTTACGTAATGTACTCTGCTGCAGAAAAAATTGCAAATGTGAACAAAGAGGTTAGAGAGATCCAACAGATGGCAACAAAGGAGGAAGTGGAACAGTGGGAAAAGACAGGAATATTGGACAGTGAAAATTGTTGGAGGAAAGGGCCAGATGGGGACAGGTGGAAATTACCCAGCTCTTATGTCCTACCGTTTGTCACCATGGTGCACGGTCCAGCACATGTCAGCGCAAAAAGCATAGCTACACAATTAGAGCAGATATGGGAACATCCAGACATAAGAAAAACAGCTGAACACCATGTTAGACATTGCATGATCTGTTTGCAACATAACCCAGGGAAAGGAGTAGCTACCCCAAAAGGAGGATTTTCCCCACCCAGTGCACCATTTGAAGTCTTACAGATGGACTTCATAGAACTTGAAAGATGTAATAATTTGAAATATGTTTTAGTAATAGTATGTGCTTTTAGTAAGTGGGTCGAGGCCTACCCTACAAAAGATAACACTGCACTCACTACAGCTAAAATACTCTTGAAGGAATATTTCCCAAGATTTGGGATTTGTAGAATTTTATGGAGCGATAATGGACCTCATTTCATTGGGCAGGTCATTAAATTGATTACTGAGAGTTTAGGCATACGTCAGAAGTTCCACGCTGATAACCATCCACAATCTGCGGGGTTGGTGGAAAGACATAATGAAACCCTGAAACTCAAGCTAGCCAAAATACAGGCATCGACAGGACTTAAATGGCCGGACGCTCTACCCCTAGCACTCATGTCGACCCGCGCGGTGGCACAAAGTAAATCTGGCCTCACGCCCTATGAAATAGTCTTTGGGAGACTAATGAATGTATGGGGTCCTCCACGTCCCAAGAGAATAAAGGAACTTGAGTATCCTATTTTTTTAGATTATATGAAGGAACTGACAGACAATCTTTCTTTGATCCATCAACAGGTACACGATTCCCTGCCCGACAACTCTGAAGGTCCTGGGCACTTGTTACAACCCGGCGACTGGGTCCTGACCAAAATCTTTCAGCGCTCAAAGAACTTGGAGCCTCGCTGGAAGGGGCCAGAGCAGGTCCTGTTGGTCACACGGACAGCAGTTTGAGTCACCAATAGAAGAAACTGGGTCCACGCCTCGCACTGCAAAAAGGTGCCGACAGACCTGGCCCAGACAAAGGAAACTGAGAACACTGGAATTGCACAAATTGTTCTCAGCAACGAGGAGAAGACGGACTTTGCCACACCAGAGGAACTTCTGTTTGCAGATCTGACAACAGCTGGAAGAGACAGATACAATTTGAGACCTCGTAACCCTAACTAAACAGAGGCATCGAGAAGAAAGGGGTTCCGGCGAGTTCTGGTCTGGTTAGAAGGCCTGCTTGGCGGGAGGCTCTGTGTTACGGAAGCGGCCGAACTAGGTTTGGTGCGGTTTGTGGCCTGAGCATCCTGAATCCGTAGAAACACCCTGATTCTCAATGTTCCTACTATCAGACTTTGTGGCAAATCCGTCCTGCAGTATCTGAATGGAAAGAATAAAGGGATTCACAGTGCAGAAAATGACTGACACTGTTCCTGTTTGCATTACAATACTTTGTCCAGGATTAGAAACTAAGCTTGAAATTTCAACTACTTGGCCAAGGAATCCGGTGAAAAGTAAAATAGCCGTTGCTTGCCTTGGACCCACAACTTCAGTTCCCTGACTGGTCCCCGACTGGATATTATATGGGATCCGAGTTGCACCCTTTGAAAAAGGTAATATATCTAACGGTCTTTCAGGCCGTCGCAGATGAACTTGTGGATGACCTTCCTTGAGTACTTGTTATACTGATTTATCATCGCTATAGTCATCCTTGGACTGCAAGTTCCAACGATTTTGTTCAAGCTTTTGGTTTGAAACCCGTCGAGGTGAACTTGTGCTCGTTTACCTCCAATGTTTTTGTTTCCTTTGCATCTTCCCCATTGACTAACCTATGAACTGTGCATAAAGTGCAAAATTCGGGAAGGAACATTTACAGACTGAGTTGGCGAGTTATAATAGACAATACATTTAGCGACATTTTGATTTTGATATGCAAATGCCTATCATGGAGGAAGATCGCCTGAATATTGAACACCCTGCATCTAAAAGGATCAAGCATAAACGGCCAATTATTTGTTTGATAGCGAGTCTCCTTTGTGCCATAAGTATTTTTGTAATAGCTTGGTTTTTAAATGTGAAATTTCCGGTGCACATGCTTGTACGCCCAACACCTACACCCCTCGAACATCATCATTTCACCCTTCCGCCACTAGAGGAAAGGCACAGGCTTTCTTACGTAAATAACTCATTTATTCAGATGTTGCATTATACCCATAGCATTGCTAACGTTTCTAATTGCTGGGTATGTGGACTGTTACCTGTACATCAGGGAGAAGGGGGAACGCCACTTATACCACTCCCATTCTCCCATAGTGGTTCCTGCACGGCTTGGTTCGGAGTTCTATGGGCAGCATATGTTAATAAGATTTTTAGCTTTGATATAGGAGGCCTTAATAAACAGTTGAATTCGCATTGTTATCCAGATGACGATGGTAACCCGCAGGCGAAAGGATCGGATTTAGAAGTAGAGGAATACGTTGGTCATAATGATCTTGCCACCAAGTATGTTTTTACCCCATGAAAAATAAGAACGAAATTGGAGAAAGAGTTCCCAGTTATAACTGTAACAGAAGCACGAGCTCCTCTCTGTGTAAGGAGTATTGGTCCTATTTCTGTAGGAAACAGCAACTGCAGTACTGTCTTGACGTTGACAAGTCCGAATCACAGTAGTTTTTTAGTGTCTCATAATACCTATTTTATTTGTGGAAATAAGGGTTATTTTTTCCTACCACAAGGGTGGTCAGGGACATGTTATGTGTCCTTTCTCATCCATTTTGTGTTTCTGTGGGGGGCTTTGTAAGGTCAGGGAGTTACGTGTTCTCTGAAAGCTGGTTGTGCTGATAATACTTGCGTGCCAAAATAAGGGCTTGGCCCTGTTGAACCGCCCCGAGCACGCAGATGTTCCTATCTACAAACCCACCAACGCCTGTAACACCCCCTATCTATCTATGAAAATGACGTGGGTGGGGCTTATCAGAAGTTAGCAGTTTGCATTTGGACATGACAGAGGAGTTTTTAGTGGGTGTCATGCTGCACCAAAACTGTATTAAAGATGTGTTTGAAACCATGCTTAAGTAGTTCCCTTTCAGGCACTTGCAGTGTCTGTAAGACGGAGCCCCGCTCATGAGTGCAATAAACTTGTGTTTTGTTTCCACTCCAGTGTTGATCCTCATTTGTGAACCCGTAGACAAAGGGTGCCCCTGCACCAGTGAGACAGATACAATTCTCACTTCTACACAAGGTCACTGCTCATAGTGTAGAATACAATATTTTTGTAAAGTCATTAAAAACCGATCAATATCTCAGCACCGCTGATTATGTTAAGGATAGGATGCCAACTGCTACTTACTGGGAGCCTGATTGGTAAAGGTATTTTCCTCTCTTGAGAAAGTTTACTCTTTGTAATAGTTTACTACTTTCAGTATTCATGAACTGCATGGGTAAACTTACAAACATAAAAGTGTAATTTAAATGTCTACAACCACAGAGTAATGCAGTTGGGTCAGTCTTGTTCAGGAGGCTGAGATCCTTGCCTAGGACCCTCCCTGGCCCTCATTAAACCCCTCTTAGTCTGCCCTAATTTCAGCAACTCTAGTATTAAGTCTCCCCCTTTTCAACCCTTTCCCCTGTGTCCCTCCCACATTTCCTACTAAAATCTGTACTTATCTAGATGGAGTCTCTGCAGTTGGGGAGGAAAACTCTCCATATAAATAGAAGCAAAGCTTACATTTCATAGTAAAATGTGTAGTATGTTTTGTAGTACTACATCAAGTACCACAATGTGCAGTTTGTGAGTCAGGCCCATAATATTTATAGAAAAATGATAACATCTGCAAAGTAAAGCTTTCACCTCGGTATATCTGCACTATATTACATATGACCTTCTGTGTGTGCACTGCACTGCACTTACTTCAAGTGTCATGCTCAATGTGAAGCAATGTAAATGAAGTAGATGAAGGCTTTCAGGATAGGCTTAGGATAGCAACCAAGACCATAGTGGACAGGTATGTTGCCATTGTGACTGAAAATTATGATAGAGATTTTCAATGGCTCCAAGAGACCTGAATGCTTCATATGTTTTTGGTACTTTTTGCACCTTGTTAGTATTTGGGAATTTAGAAAAATTGACTTACTTGCAGCATTGAGTCTAATCACTGGAATGGGTCCAATAACAGGACTTGACATATATTTGCAATTATTTAAGACCTAGTGAGTCCCTTATGCTTCCCTTTCCTTTAACTCAGCTGGCCTTAGAAGCGTTGAAGTTAAAATATTCAGCTGGTGTTTACCCATTGTGGGAAGATGGCCTGGTATATGATGTCCACTAATTAAAGTGGGCACCTTGCACCAGTCCAAACAACCCTTACGGTGATTTAAGAGGTCAAAGATAACCTTCCCAGTGTATTACGAGGAAACCCTTTGGAACATAGAAGGTTGGAGAGCCACCCCACCCATGGATACCGAAGTAGCAGAGTTACCTATCCCAGGGAAGCCGGGTGCATAGGTCTTAAGTGGCGTCGGAAACCGCCGTCCTTCTCAATGGGAGTCGTCAAGGAAATGCCACTGCTGGAAAGAAGAAAAGTGTCCGGTGGAATCCGCTGGTGGATTCTTGATGGAAGGAACCTGAAAGCAGAGGGGACAGAGTCTGGGTCACTCAAGAGTGACCAGGGGCTCGGTAGACGAATGCCCACCGATGTCGGGTGCTTCAGGTGCGAAGAAGGAGACCTTGACTCTACAGCTGCAGGGACCAGGAGACGTCCAGGATGACCAGGAGCTGAATACGAGCTGTCCTACGGCGGATGTCGAGTGCTGATGTTGCGGTGTCCGGCGGGAGCACCAACAAGCCTTGGGAACGGCAACCCACGAAGAAGGTCAAGAAAGGTTACAGGTCTGGTCCAGCAAGGACCAGAGGACTCAGAACAGCAAGGGGAGTCAAGGCAGGCCTGGGGCAACCAGGGGAGCCCAAGAAATTCAGGATTGTCCCTCAAATGGACCCACAGGCCGAAGGTACAGGAGTCGCAAGGGGACCTCTAGCAGTTTCACCAAACAACAGCTGGCAGAGCACAGAGTGGAAGAAAGCCAAAGTCCTTGGTACGAAATGTGCACAGAGGTTGTGGCTATCTATAGCCCAATGCACAAAGTTGAGGAATGCCAACAAGCATATGCAATTGCAAAAGTATGCGGTGCACAGGGGTTCGGGTTATGCGGTCCCCACGAGGGATACTGGCCTCAAACTTAATGAGAGGGCAGCTCAACCTCAAAGAACGTAGGAACCCACCTCCTGTGTTGCTGGAGCCTTCGGAGTCCGCAGGAGCTTAGGAGGAACTCACCTCCTGTGTTGCTGGAGCTTTCGGAGGTCCGCAGGGAGCTGGTATCAGCAGACCAGCCAGTTGCATTACGGTGCCTGTGAATGCAGGGGAGT